>JADAQX010000618.1:0-31238 GCA_015476325.1 Cardiosporidium cionae
AATGCGATATTGTGTGTTCTTATGACTTGATCTTATTTGAATGTGCGCTATAATATTTTTCGGGAACATTGCGAAATGCTGTTCAATCTTAAGTAAGAAAACGATTCTGCAAAGCATTAAGGGTAAAAAGTGGAATATTTTAAAGAAATAATACTTGGAAAAGGCTATAATAAAGGAGAATAAATTTCTACGCTGCGATGCGCCATTGCTACAAAAATATATTAAGGTATAAATTTAAATTGCATACGAATTTTTACATAGCAGTAAATTATGGGAATACACGGTAGGGTGTATTTTTGTTGTGGATATTGTTGAATGTGTGTTGTACGGCTTATGTTCTGCCTGTCGTTGTGGTGTCGACTTCGATTAAATGCTTTCTCTAGTGATATAGGTTGGTAAATGTAATTGCTTGTTTAATTGGTTAATGGGACCGAGATTATTGGAATGACTTGACGGAAAATTAATACGTACTCCACATTAATTGAAGATCATAGTATTACATGAGCTTACATTACGCTACATTGATAATTGTAAGTCATTAAAGAGCGGTAAGAAAAAAGTTTCCTGTTCACTCATCATCTATATACACGTGGAAGAGTAAAAGTACTAAGAAGTACGCGCTAAACTTAAAGAATGATAAAGAGAAGAATAAACGTAATCTTGTTGATGAGTTACAATTAAGCGTTGGCACTTTTATGTAATTCACATGCTATTGGCATATCTAGCAAAAAAACAAGCAAAGTATAGCTTTGCTTAAATAAGCAAAATTCAAAGTCC
This sequence comes from Cardiosporidium cionae, assembly GCA_015476325.1. Classification (NCBI taxonomy): domain Eukaryota; phylum Apicomplexa; class Aconoidasida; order Nephromycida; genus Cardiosporidium; species Cardiosporidium cionae. The sequence goes on from JADAQX010000618.1 coordinate 778, forward strand.
TGATTGTCAATATACTGCGCCGTTAAGTACAATTACACTTGGAATGCATACTTTTCCTGTCATTACTAATCTGTGCATAATTCTGAGTGGGCATTAGTTTAACTAGAACAGCAAACTCTAGGCAAAAGCATTGTCTAATAATTGTTCTATAACGAATACATTTTTATCGTATGGAAACAGATAGAATTTGTTTTGCTACGTACATCTAATGTGTGAAACGTGCCCGTGTGCATTTCAAGCTGCTACAATTTGTAACTAGTAGAGGGTTACTGTACCACGGAGTTTATCACAGATAAACTCCGTGGTACAGTAACAAAAAACATGCACTCTGTAGCAAGTATTGTTGTGTAGAAACTTAAATTAATACGATGATGATGTCTTGTATATGAGTGGATATTTCTTAACAATGGAACATGATAGACTTAATGAAGAAAGTCTTTGAGTACACACGAATACGGACGATGCCAATAAGCACTAATCACTTACCCCCAAAGTAATGAATATTAACCCCCTAGCGTTATGAATAGTAACAACGAAGTTAGTATGTTTGAGACTGGAGAAGTATCTTTTAAGTAATTTTTTTGCAGTGATTTTTGGACTAGGTAGTCTTCTTTTGGTAGTTCCTAGTGATTAGAAGTATTAGAAAATCTTCTAGGTTTATATATATCTTTAGTTTTAGATTCAATTAGGTTAGATTAGTTTTTATCTTTACTTTCGGTATGATTTGTTTTGGTCTGAACGATACTTATAGTATGTTTGATCTATTTGTTCGCCCATCCCTCTTCTCTTTCTTTTCAATAAAATAAGTTCCTACGCAACGCATCACAGCAAAACAACGTCGCCTACAGGTTAGGTTCAGCCTAATCTTTCTAGGAGCAAGAGTGTCGTCGTACAAGCCAACAACTATCACGCAATCGTTTAAAACTAATAATTTTTGTTGTGTTGCATTGCGTAGACAAATATGTTGATGAACAAAGATCCTAAATTTTTATAATCCATTTCAGTAGAAAAGGTATATAACGCTTATAAAGGAAAGAATTGCTTTATAGGCGTCACTGTTTCATATCCCAATTTTAAAGTGCTTATTTTGAGACATTTCATTGGAGTGTTTTACAAGATTTAGCAGCAAAAGTAGGAGCATCTGATCCTTGAAGCAATTTACATTGGAACCCAAAAAGGGGAAAATTTGTCAATAACATCATAAGAAGCTTTTTCACACCTTCAAAATCAGCCAAAATTCTTTTTCGATTGATTCATGCCAGATTGCAAGAGGAAACTTTTTATAAGCGGAAAACGGTTGCTCCACATAATTTCAAACCACTTGGCAATTACGTGGTTCAAGTACGCAAGTTTTATTCTAGCCTATTCCCATTTAGGTCCCACATATCCTTGACATGTTCATACTGTTGGGAAATTTCTATCAGCATATTGGATGTAAGATTATTTCAATGTTCAAAAAATTCTAGTAAGAAATTTAAAGGATTCATGAAGATTCGTTTAAGATTCATTGAAAAGCACCTATTTTTCAAGTACTTTGACAGCTTGAACAAACAGGCTAGGGCCAAAACAAAAATTTCTTTCCTTGTGAGTACCTCAAGTGAGCAATTAAACTTATTTTTTTTTATCTGTACTGCTCCTACTGAAATTTTTTAAACTGATGACAAAGATACGGTTCAAAAAATTTTATAAGCCTAGTAGCCACCACAAACAGCATGATTTATAAAATCGTGAATGCGCGAATATCTTTTTCAAGAATCGGTATGACACCTTAGGCATGTTTTTCCTAGTTGCAACGACGTCGATTGACGAGCCCAGCTCCAGTCATTACATGCTTCGGTTTATTACAAGAGATGGAGGATACTTTGTATCTGTATCAAGGCATGTTAACTGTTGCAGATGATGGATCTGACACAACTGATTTTGAAAGCTCAAATTTTTCAAACAGAAGTACTTTTCGAAAATGCTTGGAAAAAAAGATACGTCTTTCCAAGAACATTTCTCCGCCAAGCGGGGAATGTACCAAAATTGACAACGAAGCTACCGAAAGTGATGCGTGCTGCCCTCGGCATGGTCGCCATGAGCGAAAATTTGCTTCTTTTAGCAAAGAGAAGGCTGGTCATATGTTGTGTAAGCTACCAATGTCAATTCGAGTCCCCGTGTTTAGGCAACCAATTCCAATAAATAAAGGGGACTTCAATAGTACCAACAAAAAGCGTCAAAAAGAAGTACGAGAAATTTGGTCGCAAACGCATAAACTAGTAAACAAATACCGGAAAAGTTATGATCGAAGAAAGAAACCAAGTAAAGTGAATTTCAAGAGGTGTTTCTACAAGCCTAAACAGGCACTTTCAATATATATCACATTAACCCCATGTCTGAGTTCTCTACATCTAAGTAGTAATATGTTATTCCGTATAGGCTTGCACAATTTAGCTAATGCTACGCATGAGCAGGCTCACGTAAGCACTCAATGCAATGAATATCTCGGGAGCAGTCCTAGCAGCGAAGCCTACAAGAAAAATGAAGTCGTTCGAGTGCCTGGTTCTCCTAAAAAACCGAAATATCTCCCAAACTACGAGAACTACGGTATAGATGCCACTCGTTTTGCGGTTGTAAATAACATGCGATTAAATTGGGGTCTTGACTACCAAAATCAGTTTGAGTTACCGACACTATCCTCCTTGCTGCGTGCAAAGCATCCGTTATACTTGGGACAACGTTGCAACGCTCGAAAGGCAAGTGAAAACCAACATGAATCCGCATCATCTTTGCCATTATATCAGGAATCAAACACTGCCCCTCAAACATTCAGTGGAAATTTTGTCATAAAACAAAACCATAGTTCTGACGCACATGTTGGGATGACAAATTCTGCACCGTTGACGCCCTTTATTCATGGTACCTCTCCGGTGCAGCTTTCACCGCGAGCCTCAATTTCATCTAAACTTCTTAATAGTCACTTGGATAAATCAGTCTCTCCTGAATCTCATAATGAAAATGCCCATCCTTCCCTCAATCAATTGAGTAAACTTCCATCACCTGAAGTAACAAAAAAATCATCTCCATTTCTAACCCCAAATGATGACAGTTTAAGCGTTAAATCTTTAAGTCTAACTCAAGCGTCTGCACTGCCTAGCGAAGCCACGAAACCAAAAGCAGCAAAAGATTCTTTAAGCGAGAGTGAAAATAAAGTGGTCAACAATGAATCAGAAATAATGAAAAACACAATCGAATTGTCTTTACAGCCTCAAAATGAAGTGGACCGTCAAAATAATATTCAGATCAGCAATGATACCAGTCCTAATATAATCACAAGGGAGTTGCTAGTTAAACTTGACAGGACGGAACATTTATTAAACAAATTAGTCTCGGATTCAAATAATTTTTCAAATACTGAAGAGCAGCAAGGAATAAGTACAGTGCAGACTGAGGTGTCTCCAAACGATGGAATGGCTCAACAATGCGGAAAGAAAGAAAGTAAAACGGATTGTGTATCTAATGACGACAAAAGTTTCACCGATCATGACTTAATTAGCGACAAGAGCCATTTCTCGGGAACAATCAATAACTCACCTAATTCTAATGATAGAAAGCAGTACAAAAATGTACGGCAGGAACGCTTAAAGTATGTTATTCCTCCGAATATATTCACGGAAGGTATTCTACCACAATTTAAGGAAGAGGGTACGAGCGATGAGTTTGATTGGAAACCAGATTGTTTGATGACACATATAAAGCAAGGCATCATTGCAACTCGCTGCGTACGCAAAAACAAATTATCTCAAGGAAGAACTGTAAAACGTAGCAGTCTAGTTTCATCAATTTCTGACAGTGACGAGGCTAGTAGTTATTCAACATTTCCAAATACAAAAAGTTGCGACCGGCAACGGATGAACAATGAGATACTGCAACATAAACAAAATTGCCGAGAATTGAATATGGCTGAGAATAGCAATCCGCTGAATTTGTTTCATCCTGTTCCTCCTTATCAGAATGTCCCTTATTGTGTACAATATCATCCAACACCAATGATTCCAACACTTCAGGCTGTTCCAGCACAACCTGTACCTTCCTACACTTCAAGTAAACCGGTATCACAGCAATGGATAAACCGTTACGAATTTGCAAATGCCTCACAATTTTTACATCCTCACCCTGCAAATAATCCCCAATTTTATTCATATAACCCGGTGGTAGTCGCTGCAACACCGTATGTGGACATGACCAGTAAAGCCATACCCGTGATGCAATCTGAGCTAAGCAAAGTTTTTGAACCTCAACACAAAAACAGAAATATTGATAGAGCAGATACCGAAAAAATCAACCAAGGTAATCAGCCTATTGCTAAAACGAACGGCTTGCCGGCCAGCAGAATAAGTTGCACATCACAAAAGAATACTTCTACACACATAGAAAGTATTACGAATGCAACAGGAGCAATTGGTTCGCAAAACGAAGAAACAGGGAAAGATCTTTTACAGACTCCGCTGGAAGCAAAATTGGAAGAATATTTACCAAAGAAGGTAACACTGCACTCTTTTGAAAATTCTTCGAATCACCTTTCAACTAATTTAGAACATAAAACGGACGAGGAGGCTAAGAGAATCGTAAATTCAATAGAACAATCTGCACCAGCTGCCACCGTGGTGCAAAACATAGAAGATAGCAAGCGACCATTCATGTCGATTGAGCCAGCTATACAATTGCAAGAAGAAAAAACTATACCTGAAATGTGCAATGTTCAAGTTTCAACTCAATCCGCTAATAGCATGCGAAATGAGCAAATTTCAGCGCTTAGTAAAGGCAAACCATTAAGCAAGAGGGTTTACGTTAAAGCAAGTAACTCTTTTGATGCTCAGGGAAGCCAAAAGAAGTGTCTATGCTCATGTGTTAATTCGCCTGAAGTGCCATGGTTGTTTTCAGGAACCATTCCCTGTGAGCGTATTCCTACACCTGGGAGAAAACTGATCATGGGTTGTAGGAATATGAATGAAATTTTTTCCAAAATAAACTTTCGTCGCCATACAGTGAAAAATAATTGACACTTTGAAATAACATCTTACAAATTGTAAACAATTCTTTTGTTACGTTTCAAGGTATATATGTCTGTTTTAGCCACTCAAATTCACATAAAACTGCACCAACATTCTTAATACTAATACTGATTAAATCGGCTAGCATAAAATTACACAATTTCAATTATGGTCCTCGATAAATATTTTTCCCTGTAGGCACTGTATCTATTAAGAAATATAGCAGTGCATAGCAGCTTGTGATAGTTAAGTAATAGAATTTACACAATCTAATCGACATTAATATTCTCCGGTAGGGATGATGTGAAAAGATTAGTATAAATAATAGGTCAGGCTGTAACTATGCTATCGGCGATTGTCATAAATATATGTGTATTGCATAATTTCTTGACAAGCGATAATCTGAAAGTTAATTTTATCATAATTTTCTTCAAAGATTCTCCCTTGTGTCTAACTATAACCTGCTGCAATATATTGCACCGATCCGAAGTGATCGTAAATTCTTTTTGCTTTGCTTCTATACAATGTGAAACGGACACTGCATTGGCCACATGTCTGTAAAGTTATTGCATATTTCATCTTAATCACATCGAATGGCATTTATAGAAAGCGAAAGAAGTCTTTTATTTTGATCATAGTAAAAATGTCGACCACTTACACCAATCTTTGCAATCAAACTAAGAAAATTGTAAGTGATCCTTAGAAGTTGAGCTAGAGCACTACGACGAGGGACAAATCGCAGATGATCCCTCTAACCTTCCTTATTCTTTAACTGATTAAATCCAAGCAGTTAAAATTTATGTATACTATTCTCATTCATACCTACCAGCAAGCAAATTTAGCTGACAATTGAGACTACATGAATACTTCTACATTCAATCGCTTTATCTAAAATTGCAGGGATGTTTTTTCGATTCACAAAACGGTTTGCTTTAATTGAAAAATGTATCCATTGCAATAGAGAAGACATAAAACAATGTTTTGCTATTACGCTTCAACATACAAGTTAACAGCAGGATAGTGCGCCGAAATAGCAACGCATACAACATATGCAGACAAATTCCAATGGATGTACACCTATTACAAGTAATAATAGCATGAGCTATTGCGGTAGGTCACTCTTCTATTTAATTTTGTTTAAAATGAAGCTACTGTTTACCATTTTTCTCATTTTATCTTCACGGCCAGTATTCGGGTATTTATCGTTAGAGGAATTTCAAAGTGTAACAGAGTAAGCTACATTTGAGATGGATGAGACGACTTTAATCGTCTACTTTTGTCAGTGACACGGTCCATCTCCTCCTCACTCCCCTCTTGTTTGCTTTTAACTTATCCAACGGAAGCACAGGTGTCTGTTCAAAATTTCACACTGCTAGAAAAACTGTTTGCGGTAACATACAAATGAGATTGCAGCCAGTGATGACTATTTGGGAAATGGAGGTAACTGACAGGAAACAAACACTAAAGTTGTACCATTGTGTTTTATTGAGGGGTTATTAAAATTTAGGGGAATTATCGGCGGATTTACGGCGTAAGTTCAAGTGAAAATGGCAAATTCCTAGACTAAATACCTATGTATTTGGTCTTGAGCTGCTATGTTTTTACAAATAAGAAGCAAAGACGGGCCGCTGACTCCTCCTCTGACAAAAATGTTAGGTGGGTTCAAAAACTACTGGTGGATTTTTCCTTGAATTTGCTGCAATGGAAATTATAGATTTGACTTCTGAAGATGTGAAAAAAATTCTGATCTCCAATTTGAAGCTACATTCACGCGTATTCAAACAAATGCATAACAATCTATTCTGCCATTATTTTATTTGTGTTATAGCGAATAATGGAGTTGCTGCAGCTAGAGTATGAGTCTTCTACTTCCATGGTTTCCTAGGTAATTTTCTAAATCCTACAAATATCAAGCAGAAAAAAACGGTACCTTCTAACGTTAGAGTAAATTAGGTCAACTGCTTGGATAACACGTAGCACTGTTTTTAAAACTTCATAAGAGCGAACAGAAGTAAAAGAGTAAGAAGACAATTTAGAGGAACAAATTGCTAATACATAAAATACGATAAAAAGTAAAATAGCCCGTGTTGGATTCTAGTTAGTAAACCTATTATAGTTTTAAACTTGAGTCAGAAATGCTTTACATTTTGGCAGTGGGGCTGCTTATAGCTGTCTTTTAATTAATTAGTTTAACTGTTTCAGATTTATTCTATTCCATCATTTTAGAAATATTACTGTTTATAGGAAGTTTACCATAGATAGAGAAAATAAGTGGTGCAGCAAACCAATTGGAAGTGACTGCCATCTTTTAACATTCGGAGAGAAAGTAACTAGCAATCTGAGGAGAGCTAGGAAGAAGTATCACAATGCTTTTAGCTTGTAAAGAGAATTAAAAAAACGCAACTTTTTTTTTCAGATAAATACATTCTTCGTAATTTATTGAAATTGAAACTATATTTTTTGATGCTCATATACAAACTGGCATGAAGCGACATAAAAAAAGCACTCCGCCATTTCGGAGGTGCCAAAAATTTTTCTTGTTAAAATAGCTATTTCTGCCATTTGCAACATGAATATATTTATAGTTTTAAGGAATACACATAAATTACATAGCTAAAGCTGCTCTTCTAATAGAAAATAAATAGCATATAAAGATGATTTTGGAGTGGAGACAAGACATTTGTTCAGCTTTACTGAAAATTGTTACTAGTCATTAAGTTAGCAAGCGTAACCTCAGTAATTTTTATATCTTACTGGCATACAGCCACCAAGATATAAGAGAAATACTCATATACTATTTTGACTACTATTCTCGGTTGTAAAAATAGACTGCTTCAGTATGGCACTCTCATATGATTCATTAAGTAGTACGGTATGAACATGGGTGTTGTTTCTACAATCTACATGTTTTATCGTATGCCAAATCAAAAGTATTGATTCTCTAGCAACGGAGAGGTACTGCATCTTACTAGATGAATCTGAATGAATCAGGCTATACTTTGCGAAACACTTTAATTGCTAAGTTTGGCTACCTTCATGCGAACTCAGCCAATGTTACTTGAGCAAGAATTACACATGTACTCTCCTTGCTCGTAAATCTCATGCTAGCTGGCGTTGTGAGGAGATAAGCCAATCTACGGTCAAAATTCGACCAGGCAGTACACCTAATGATTTATCAAACTCGTTCAGTCTTCTTAGAAAATTTTTCCCATGTAGAGGGGCAGTAAAATTTTTGAACCTGAGAAAGTTTTGGATTTATTTCTACAATAGAAATAAACTTTATCTCAGGGTCTCCAAATAAACAACAGAAAATTTACCATTGGCCAGTGTGTTTTGCAAAGAGCTTGTCTTTTTGTAAATTGCAAAGCGGTATGGGAGATTGTAAAATAGCTTTTTGTCACTTGAATAAAAACATTAGGGTAGACAGTTACAATGGGTAGCAGAGGGTTATTACCCAATTTTAAATCTTAACTTATCGTGACAGCATGGATAACACGTTTGGTGTATTAGAAGAAAGCGGCTGATCAGATGTAGAGCTGAGCTGCAAAACTTCTTCCCCCTTTTTCTAAAAATAATATTATAACTAAATAGAACAGTAGATCGACAAACAGTTCAAATTGTAACTTTTGAAAATCGATGAGAAGTAACAGTAGGAAGAAGACGGACGTTCTGGATGATGCTTCAAACTTTAACAAAAATATAGAGCACAAGTAATCCTTTACGCAGTAGGTTCGAGTGAGAAGTAAGCACAAATAACAATCCTTCAACGTTCAGAACCATCCATCTCTTCGTCATGTGGTCCATCTTCATCCTGTAAAGAGATGGTAGTTTCATTTCATTTCATTAACAAGTAATGGCAAACTAAAGCAAGATTATGAACAGAATATGAAGTGAACACATTACCTCAAGAGACGTATGCTCTGACGGAGCATAATTTTCCCAATTTAAATTTTCCAGTTTTCCATCTAATGCGTGGCTGAGCGATTGTTGCTGGTAATAATTCAACTCTTTTTTCAACGTAGAACCTATTTCATCTATAAATGTTTCTGTCATGACATAATCACTTTGCTGCAATCGAAAAACAATAAGCCACGTGAGCTTCGCCAAGTTTATCTCCATTAAAATGCTATAAACTTTAGATAGAAATACATACTGTTATTGCTTCCGCGCCCCTTATACAAATGGCGAGATCTTTTGATACAATTCCATTTTCTACTGTGATGATGCAGGCCCGTTCAAGAGCTAAACAAAATTGCTTTAGTTCTTGATTGTTGTCAAGCTTCGCACTATAGCAACAACGGTATATGCGAGGACAAAATGATATGCTCAGCAACCAAAAATAAACTGCTAATAAGAACACTTGTGCAGCATAATACTGTACCTACCGATGAAGCAACCCACGAGTCCAAGCAAAAATAGAAGCAATTGGATTTGTTGATGTTTGTTCTCCACGCTGATGTAATCTGTAATGCCGAGTAACTGTGCCATGGGCTGCTTCGGAAACACATGTTTTTCCATCAGGGCAAAGCAGCACTGATGTCATTAGACCGAGGCTCCCATATCCCTGTATCAACATAGTAAACATAGACTGTTCTTGAACATATAAAACTTTCCTACAAAATTTTCACGTCTCTAATCAACTTTTTTAGCCTAGGTATCTCCCAGAATAAAAAACAATTTCAACTATCGTTCAGAGATTAATATTTGTTGAAAATTTTACCTGCGCAACAACATCGGACTGTACGTCTCCATCGTAATTCTTACAGGCCCAAACAAATCCACCAGCAGATTTAAGAGCTTGGGCAACCTAAAAAACTAACAATAGAATGAGAGTCAAATAAGGGAAATAAATCGCAGATATAGCCTTTACCATGTCATCGATCAGGCGGTGCTCATACCACAGTCCTTTCGAATCAAATAATTTTTTGAAACGAGTTTCATATAACCTTTCAAATACTTCTTTAAACATTCCGTCGTATTTTTTCAGAATAGTATTTTTCGTGCTCATGTATAGCGGCAGGTTCTAAAAACCACAATAGAATTATGAAGAGATGAATAATGTTTAACGTGTTGCTATGGAAATCAAAAGGAACAATTTAATCCTCGTTTCCAAAAATTTCTGACCTGCTCAAGAGCATACAAGAAACAGGCAACAGCAAATCCTTCGATAGATTCCTCAGTATTATACATACCAAGAGCCACTCCACGAGAATTGAAATCGTAAACTAATCTTCTTTGCTCTTGACCGCCTTTATAAGGAGTAAAACAAATCTCAAACTTTCCTGGTTCGTCTATCACCATAGACTTATTCTTGTACTGATCTGCATGAGCATGACGGCCAATTATAATGGGTTTGGTCCAACCTGGAACTAATCGTGGGATATTTTTTATGATAATTGGAGCACGGAAAACGGTTCCATCCAAAAGATTTCTGCAACATAGAAGTGACGAATTAAGACATCTCAAATGCAAGCAGAAAACGAGTGCATAATTAAAACATAACGTAACGAAAATTGTAAAACTCAGTCAAACTTTTCTCCTTTGGTGATACTCACACTAAATAGTACATTCTGTTTACAAAAATAAAATTACACATCAAAGAAACTAGCCTCACTACAGGTAAATGTGAAAACTTAAAGTGAAGCAATAAAGTTGGTGATGGAAGCGATAAAAGAAAATATTAAATGTAACAGAAAGGAAACAGTTTGAGAAAAACCATCAGGCAAACTTCTTGCCATGGTAGCTAAACTTCACCTTATAGTTCCATTTGGACTTTTCCACATGCTTTTCAGGTTATATTCCTTGATTCTACCTTGGTCAGGGGTAATAGTAGCACATTTTATCCCTACATGGTGTTTCCGAATAGCCTCTACCGCATCTAACGTAACCTGATCAAGAGTGGAGTCTCTATTCAAAACACTAAGATCGTAATATAGTATCGGGATATCAAGGTAACGAGAAATAAGTTTCTCTTTTATCCAATGCCAAATTATACGAGTCATCTCATCACCATCCATTTCGACTATCGGGTTGATAACTTTTATTTTCTGTTTTAAATCACTTTGTTTCTCGTGATTACCAGAGAATGACCTTATTCCATTATAAAGAAAACTGCGAGATGTAGCATTTTGTCTTGTCCAAAATGTAGATGTTCCATGAAAGGAAACCGTTCGTACAGTGCGGGCTAACAAACGTAGAGGCTCCATTAAACGGGGTCTTACAGAGCTGCATCACGAATGTACAATGTACAAAAATAGTAATTAAACTGCTCTCCGTCGATCAAAATCGATTGGAAAAGTTAGCGTACATTAAGTAAGGAAGAGCAGAAGACGTGGGAATATCAAGTCTAGTAATGCATACCGAAGAGGGAACTAATGAACGGTTTCGACAACGAGAAAAATCAACCAAAACATAAAAACCATACCTCGATTGAGAAATACTTTTTGTTGCGAGTTTTCCCAAATTTTTCCTTGTTGTTTAAGAGTTGAAAGTGCCTTTGTCTAGGCAGAAGAATAACAAGTTCCGTATTTAAGTTACATATATAACTTTTCATGAATTTACAACAGCAGTTCTAAAGAAAAAGAGTTTTCAGGATTTTTTAAATGTGATGTTATATAGCTTTGTTTTGTAAGGACATGCAGATAATGACGCAGTTACGCACTATCTAGAACATAGTCAAGACGGAAAAGTCTAATTCTTGTCACTATAATTTTCCTGCTCTGCTCGCAAGATGAACTCTGCTGAAAAGTAGCGTAAGACATATGGTGCAGTGAATAAGAATCATTGCTCTCGAGGGCCTTCGCTGAGTTCGCGACACGCATTACAGATGAATTCATGCGCTAGTTTGCTTAGCTCAACTCAAATTCAAATTGAGAGCACATTTAATTTTCGACTAATAATTGCAGCAATTTTGTTTTCTTTTTAACTAGTCTCCATGAATTAATTTTCCTGTATTATAGCACATTTTATTTACAAAGACAAAGCATTAAATCTTATAGGAATTGCATTTCTAGGTAGATTGTAGTTGCACCTCGACCTATCTATACCCGTTTACCATGGCGTTGACAGCAAAATTATAAACAATGGTCTTTGTCTTAGAATTGCTGTAAACGCTGAGAATCTATTTAAACCATATTATAGGCTAATGTGCTATCAAGAATTAGGCAATAGCAAATAAGTATAGAAGGACAAGCTTTAAAAAACAAAAGTGACACGCAGCATGGACTTAAATCACACTTGTCCGAGTAGTGAAAAATAAAGAAGAGAATGGTTGTAAATGCGATGCTTTGGTGTAAGCCGAATGCTGTAATAATTCGACTTCTGTCAGTCGTTACTGTATCGAGTTCTGTTATTTGCCATGCTTCAGTGATGTAGGAAGGTCACGTAATTGTCTATTCAACTAACAAGTGAAAACGAGGTTAACCAAATTTTCGGAAGGGAAGTTGAAGCTTATATTGCGCTGCTTTGATAATCAGACTGTCATAGAAGAACAGCAAGAAAATTTTTTTGTTCGTTCAACCGTGAAGAGAATAAAATCATAATAGATAGAATTACGCTAAGACCTCAGGGATATCACGTGGGAGGATACACGCGTTACGGTAATTTTTAAACTCATCAGGTTTTTTTAATCGATACCTGTTGACTTTGGCCAAATATTCTTCATGATATAGTAACAATCTCATTAAATTACAAATTGTATGAAAATGCGGTTATACTTATCAGCGTAAATATATCTTAATTACTTGGTAGAATCGTTAACTCAAATATTAACTTTAAAAATAGAAAAGGAATGCAAAGCAAAATCTCTAAAGCTTTCCATTCTTTTGTACGATCTTTCTTAAGTAAACACGTGACTTAAGGAAATTGGTAATCCCAAATAGATTCTCATGCAGTAACTCTACTCACTTTCATTTACTCAACGTAGGATCTAACTTGTTTTCAATATTAATTTAACTTTTTTTTGGTCCTGTCTCGATGACTAAGAAAGTAGTATTTGCCTTCTGCAGATCCAAGCTGCTACCATTCATACTGCTCATATTTCCAACAAATTCATATTATAGAGAGCAGTCATCTTCCCTCTTCATTAAATCGCCATTCACCGTCTTTAATAATTGTACAATGGCACCCTACATTGACAGCTAATTTAGATTACATTACATTTTTCTTGGGAGAAATCGACGTTAAAACATATTTATTTACAAAATATAAAAATGATTACTCCTACAGATAGTCCATATTGTTCGCTTATTATTTGTATTTTAATTATGTTCCTTAATCAAAGTTTATAAAGAAATATATTTCACACGTAGAAAGAAACATGTAGGGAGTATATATTCCCATATTCTATATATCTAACTATTTTCTATTTGACAATTTGCATATGCGAGACAATCTTGCTGTGTAGGGTAAATAAATGTGCATTAATTCAACATATTTTCTATTTCTAAAATCTGCACGCAGGTTTCAACCAAGGCGATTAAGCAAGTTTTTTCCATGTTGCGAACGCTATTAATAGCTCAATATATGTGCGCATGCTAGTCCTCTGCAGTATATCAATAGTTAAGGATAACAAATGAAAAATTCTGAAAGTTAAGGATCACCATTAACTTATGCTCATATGCAGTCTTCCATAATTTTCTACAAGCGCAAACAATCAGGAAAATAGTAAGAACAGGATCAATCAAGAGTACTGATATATTCAGATATCACACAATTTATCCATCGGACCTTGCTTCAGATTCACAAACAAGTAATCATTTTATTTTCATATATTTTTAATTTTGAGAAGTGCAAAATTAGCGAAGAAGAAAAAAGATAGCTCCACCCATCAGCAAAGCTAGCAGAACCACTTGTTTTGAATCATCTATGTTTCTTCCTTGAAAAATATACGAATAACAATTGCGCCAGGCTTGATATATATTTTGTCAAAATAAAACGCAAGATTAGGTGAGTAGTCAACCATTTTCAAAATTTTGTTGCAACGTTAACGCACGCAATGATTATCTATTCTCCATCAAAATTATTTTGAAGCGCATTCTCTTCAGTTCACCTGATGCTATTATAGCAATTAGAACCGATATTTTGGATCCCTGCACAAATAAAAGTATAGATTACGATTTGCTTTTGAAGGTTATCAATTAATTCTATTTTTTCAAAAAAATTCATTGGGATTTTGCTATGAATTAGTGGCATGCTACCATTTCTACTAAAACGCACGGTCAGAAACGCAAAAGAAAACAGAATGCCTCAAAAAGAGCAAAGCACGCGGTATGGCACAAGAAACGCAGGTTTGCTGCTCATTGAAACAAAGAGGTTGCTTACAACGATTGGAAGGGTAAGCGTGTGGCAACTGGATCATACTGCGGCACAAAGTGTGCAATGTAGCCTGCGGCCAATTCTCTTCCTAACTCTTCTTGATAAAGTTGTTGCTTCTCAAAATAACGCTTTCGTGATTGAAGAGCGATTGTTTCAGTGTCAAAAAAATATAGCCTTACACCACGATATACGTAGTAAAGACCGTAACTAGCTATTCCTGTCAATACAGAATCACAAATACATTTACACGTTAAACAAATAAATATCAACAATTCGAAATTAATCAACCGATGAATGATCCATTTACAAAATTTTTTACAGAACAAAGTAATAGCAGGCAATCGCAAAAAAACTCAATATACCACAAAGATAAAGACTACATGCTTGCCTATTTTACCAAAATAAAGCCTTTAAATGTATTAAAACTATCTTCTATTTAAAATAGTCTGCTGTACCTGCAGTCACTCCAAATAAAACGGAGTGGCAAACGCCAGGGCCCCTGAACACACTTTGTCCCATCCTACTACAGAGTGTCCACAGACGAGAGCCATACGACGCACCTGCAAAATTCAAAAGGACGTTTATCAGTTGAAACTACTTTTACACATGTAGCGTTCTCATGGAAGCAGAGATGTTAGTGTAGGCAGCACTCTAGATGTTCTTACACAAAGATAACCCAATGGTTAAACTAGAATACGTAATCAGGAAGCATGCATCAACTTGATAAGTTATACGTAAAACTTTTTACAAACTAACGCGGGAGGGAGGTATGAGGAGTTCGTGAACTCTGAGCCATCACGCTATCATGCTGCGGGATGCAATATCCCGAGAAAAGAAAGTCAAAAATCACAAAAAGAGTAGGATTACAAATTACAAAACAGGATAGAAATTGTGCTGACATGAGCTGCTGAACTTCATTACGCTGTTGCATAAAAAGAACTCTTAATTTGAAGTACGTAATGCATTACATTCTTCATGTAGCCTTTTTTTCAATTTCCTGGGTGCTGAAATTCATTCGTGAACTTGAAACGCCCGATTTCAATTGGCTACCATATTCCACTTGCTGTCAACGCTTGTCTGTTCGGCGCTGAGAGGCATCCAATTCGTTTCCTTCAACTTGGGTTTCCGCCTGCTGGGGAGCTAGCTACTATTGCGAATGGTGATGTAACTTGCGGATACGGAATTAAGAGCGTAACTGAAGAGTATCTCATTTTCAAAACCGGGTTCCATATTTGAGTTCTTTCACATTTTCCTGAACAATTATCTAAGTTTTCATTCAGCATTTTGACCAAGCAAAATTGAATAACCAGAAGCATCAATTTTCGTTTCCCTTTTGTTGATGTTATGACATTTAATCAACTTAGCCAAAGATGTTGAGGCACGATGATATGACAAGTGTTTCCTTTGCACTTCCAGCTGCTTAACACTGATTGTTTCAGTGCGAAAAGTGCTGAGCCGCTTCTTACACGCAGTTCTTTATTCTTTAGACTGCTCCTTTCTTCTGCACTTGTTTGTTTAATATCCTAGCACTTTTAACTTAATACTGTTTATTTTTCAATTTAACAAGGTAACTACGTTAGCATAGAATTTCAAATTTTTTGCTGCGTTTCTTCTCACTTAACTTTTATTTATTTTGTAAAACGTGGAATTGGGTCGTAAGTAGTCGTCACGTTTTTGCCAATCGATAACTCGATTCCGGCTGACTATATCTTGCTCTTTTTGTGAATAAGTGAACTAATTAGTTACTGCGAGTTCTAATATACGTTTAATTCAGTAGTTACATATCTATAAGAAAACTTGCGGATGACGATTGCAACAGATGATAGAGAACTACAGGGGAAAAAGGAAAGGAAGGGTCGTGTATATATTAGTTAAAAGATCTCGCTCAACTTTCTACTTGTTACGAAAAAGGATTGACTAAAGAAAATATAATCTGTCTAAGTGAAAAACAAACTCCTAGTTCTTTTCTTAAGTGCTTTGTGAGTTGTGTTGGTGGTCTAGGTGAGTTAGGGAAAAACATGTACTGCTAAGATTAATGCTACTATTACCGACCGTCACGAATGAATATCTGTGCGGTGGTCATTGCAGTCGTAACTTGATATTTACATACTTCACAATGTAGCGATGAATTCATAAAATGATAAAAAAGTGTGAAAAAGGGAAAAAAATTATAACGGGAACTAGCTCGTG
Source organism: Cardiosporidium cionae (assembly GCA_015476325.1). Classification (NCBI taxonomy): domain Eukaryota; phylum Apicomplexa; class Aconoidasida; order Nephromycida; genus Cardiosporidium; species Cardiosporidium cionae. The sequence goes on from JADAQX010000618.1 coordinate 17,316, forward strand.
TATTAATTATTCCTTAATAAATAGGACTCTAGGAGTGTATTTTTAATGTAATAATAAAAGCATATAAAATAATAATACGTCCAGTGTCGTGATAATTCCCATGTTACATATTTACTTACTAGTTTATTAATTTTACCATATAACCTTTAACCATGACACAACCACGTTGTACCCCTTACTCCCCGTGACGTAACACTACTAAGAATCATCTGATAAATATGCCCAATGTCGAATGGGCTTAATCGCAAGTCGTTGTAGAGAACGAGGGTTAACACGAAAACTTTACTTTTTCTTCGTGTGAGTGTAATATGATAAAAACACTTGTTTTTCCTTAATTAACTCTAGAATTATGATATTATGTTTAAGTAATGAAACACGGGTATAACCATGACACCGGACAAACGGTATAATTCTAAGCAATTATACATATGTATCACGAAGTTACAACATTTTTGTGAATTGTATCGTTTATTTTATTCTTATGATAACTTACTTTTATGTTTATGTCCCATATTACCATATTGTATGACACAGAATACACCAGCCTCGCCCAGATACTCTTTTTGTTACATGTGGCAGTAGTAGTAGAACTATTAAAAATAGCAGTACAACTATCTTCCTATCGCTCTTGAATGACCGGTAGAGTTACCCTAAACTTAAGAGGAGAAGAGAAAACTAAGAAACTTTTTATTATCTTTTCTCCCAACCCTTTTCGTAGCTAGTAGAGTTAACTTATTTTAAACGTTCTTAAATTCTTGTAGCCGTAATTCCCTATTCTGTTAATATGGTAGTCTACAAGCTCTCATAACTATTCTTGATATCTTACAAGTAAACATAAATGAACACCATCAATTAGTCAGCCCACTTATTCGCAAAAACTAAAATCTAAGCAGCCGGAATCAAGTTATCGATTGGGAAGACATGACGTATAAATCTTAGAATATCCACGATACAAGTAGCGTAGTATTCTTTTAATTAGACATATACTTTCTACTCCAACTATGAAAACGAACGTGATTGCAACAAATAAAAGAGTAACCTTCTACAAAGTCTTCCTCACCACATCAAAAACCTCACAATCCCCCTAATCGTCCTAAATCGACTGGCAGAACGTGGCCGATCTCAAAATATGCAAACCTTCCGCGTTCATATTAAAAACAAAAGGATTACTTTGCGACAATCTTTCATAAATAGGAAACAAATTCGTCTTCATTTACATGTATATGGATTTGACGATCAGACTTGTTGTACTCACTTCTCGTCTTGGGTTTTCAGAATCATGCATTCTACTTAAATTTGAGTAACTTCTCCAAAGATTTCAATCAAATTAATTCAAACATTGTTCCGCAAAGGAACACTGCCCTTAAAACAATGATATTACTCATCTAGCAAGGCAGCTCTTAAGTTACCTTACTTAAATTGAATATCCGATATTCATTGCTTCAATCAACGGTTATAGTTTGGCACAATTTATATCCGCATAAACATGTTTTTCTCGCCAAGAATTCGAAATGTATGCTATTATACATAAAAAATCAAGCAGGTATAGTTGCATGAAAAAAACTGCAAAAACATTTAAAATGATAAATTGTGAAAAGAGTGCGTTTAATTATTTTTTTAAACTAACAAAATAAAGCATTTTATTGTGCTGTAGCTTATACATTGCATTTGATATTACAATTTTTTAGGCTCGCTGGCAGTGGTATTCACTCACCATAACAGAAACATTTGTTTGTCTTCACAATTTTGAGGAAATTTCATGACTACAGATACGTAGGTAAATTCGGTTGTGAATGCTTAAATTTACAATCTTACTAGATGTCCAATCTAACCTTTGAAGTATTAACTTTTATGCAATGATCTGCAAATTGAAAAAAGTTTCTTAATTAATTAAATTATCTATAATGGAGGAAATGTTACCCTAAATGGAACATAACTTCTTATCGTAAGTGTGCTTGAAACTTTTATTCCTTTGTGTGCCAAGCAAAATATATTTTTTCCTCAGGTACATTCTCCACTTGCGTCATGATTTGCGACAAAACTCTTTTATTTTGTGGTAAAGAATGTGTACAAATTCTATCTTTTCTTTGTATTATCCCCACTATCATGCTTAATGTATATGGAAAACACTTTTATTAATATATCGCATCAACGCAAAAAGCATTAAAACCAAATTTTGAGGATATTTGGCAAACTAGAATTTAATGGAGCAGACTAATGATTTTATGTGGTGTACCAACCACTTTCTTAGCCACAATTACTTTGCGTTTTGTCATGTAAGAGAAATACATGATTTTTGTAAATCTAATGCTGCAACGCAATATCTAAGAGGAGCATATTACTGCAAGATTTCATCCACTCTGCATAAAGCTGTGTATGATTGATTACAGAAACTAAAATTTGATTTTTCAGCACATAAATTGATTAAATTGATATTTTATAAACACTGAAGCATCCTTTGTTTGAATACCAAAAATTAGAATTGAATATTACAACCTTTAAAAACTTAAACAATGCCATATATAATGTGGCAAACGCTGACTATACTTAGTAAGTGCGATAACTGCTGCCCTTGCATTTAATTCGTTCAAAATTACTGCATTTTTCATTGCATTTACCGCAAGGACAAACAAGTAGGTAGATATAGAGGCGGAAGCAATGTGGACGCCTGCTTGCTACTCAACTACTCACAAAATTGCTTGATTTTCTATGTTAAAATGATCTGCATTGGTATGCTGCCAGAAACATCAAAGCCTTCATAAACCGTGTTTTAAAAGCAGTTGTATTTTGTACATGCTTGTATCTTCTATCATGCGTATTTAGTTAAATCTGTTCCAAAAGTGAAAGAAAGACAACGGCATTCTATTGCAGCAAATTCTATTGAAAAAGACTTTTATTATGTTCAAGCAGTTCCAAAATTTCAATTTAGTATAATACATAAAATATACCATTTAGTATGCGGGTTTTGCTTCTCCAATTCAATGCTGTTCTAGTAAGTGTACATAACATTTCCACTTGGAAAAAGACAATAATTAACGTCGAACAAGCCAGGACTCTTTCTAAAATTAAATGCAACCTATAAAACGACTTGCTGCAGCAAGAAAACCTTTTGCGGAATCGTGCAGTTTCACTAAAAGTACCAAAAAAAAACGCTATGCTACTTCTTAAATGCGCAGGAATAAAGGTTTTGCTTCATTTATTGGTTTGTAAACAATAAGTAAAACATGTCAGGGTCATTCCAACGTAAAATTATACTGATTCTGTGACTGAATTCGTTTTAGCTGGTATTGTGTTTTTATTCTATACAAAACCAAGTTGTATCTACCTTCTTAAAATACATGACAAATGAAAGAGTAACATCAGCACAGAATTGCAATGTCTACCGACCGTTTCATCACATGCGTTTTGCAAGGATTGAATACTCACACTGTTTAGCAATACGTTAATCAATTAGGTAACAATTTGTCGATTCAATATCTTAAGAACAAAAGTAGTAAATAATTCTCCACATAAGGAACACTTACAACCAAATGAAAAGAAAGAAATCAAAAATAGGTGAAGATGGCCATGCTGTTTTACTAATTTGGATTTTAGCAATTAACAATAACACGGTGACGTGGTTGTTATATTTTCGTCTCTCCACTTCTCTAAACTAAACGAAAAAGTCACTAAGCACCCTGTCCTTGCTCCATAAAGAGATGGTGAATGGGAGCAATTACGAGTAGAAAATCGCCAAACGAATTGCATAGGTCGATATGAATACGAGTGTATCATAAAAACCATCGAACTTCAATATACTCGCAAAAAGGCTATTCTCAGTTTCTCCCTCTAATCAACTTTTACGGGGGAACGTGATAGGGAAACGCAAAACATATTGAGTACTTTCGCATTCTTCCCGTCCAATTTCTCTAGTAATCCCTCTGGGTAGTACGAGCGGAATAGGGTGCATATTCTGCAGAGTTTGTATATCTTGACCTGTTAAGCAGAGAAAAAACATGCCCATCCATTGTTATCTCGAAGGAAAAATGCACACTAACTCTATCATTCAAACACACGCACCATATGGTTGTCGTATCTAGCTGGAAAAATTGTTTATTTTTATCTCTTTTTGCGTCTGGTACTTCTAGCTAAAGTAAAATGAGCAATTTCTCACATTATGCTAAACTAAAAAACATTTTTGTTCTACTGTCGAGACCTACAGCAACAACCACTTTTCATCCATATACAAACTCATTCGCTCAGATTTCAACACGAATGAAACGCAATTTTCACACCTTCCCAAATATATCAATCGCGATTGTTCTAATTCAAATTCTTATTGCAATGTCTTGCACACTAAAATTCTCCCTTCACCATTGCACACAAGAAATCCCTCTGGAAGGAAATATGTAGCCTGTTAATACTATAACCTTTTTGTGGTATACTACCAATTCCTATCAGACGTAGAGTAACCGGGGTACGAATAGTATCGGCAAGAATATAAAAAATATATAATTCGCAGGAGAAACGCGTGTTTCCCACACAATAAAAAAAAGAAGAGGTTTTAAGGAAATACATAAGCATCAACAACATTGACTCTAAAAAAAAATGTTTTTCCAACTCGGAGTAAAAAACAGAGTCTTATTTCATGTATCATCCATCTCCAAAGCGTTTCCCAGACTAAATATAGACCTGTTATGGTCGTAGCTATGTATCAGTTCATGAGAAGGACTTCGGCTATGGCAACGCGCAGATTCAAATTCAGAGGGTTTATAAGAACGATGAGTTCTCCTAAACAAAGATTGAATAGACAGTAAAAATATTGTAGCTTTTGCAGAAAACAATATGAACGCTAACATTGATTAGGTAGAAGCCACGAGAAAAGCATTCGTCTATATAGATTCTGCTTCATAAGAAAATACAAATGCAGACGATATATCCAATTTCACGTAACTTCATGAAAATGTAATACTATATCCATGTTCGCGAGGATGCAATGCAGACAGTGTACACGTACATTCTCTATCCACTCATACAGTATGACTGTTTTGGGCGTGCTTCTCTACTCAGCCTCTGCAGACTGGTTACACTATGCTTGACAATAAAAGTCAGTTCAGCCTTTCACACAATATTCTCAGGGAAAATAAGCGTATTCCAAGTACACATCCACATGAGTTTTTTTCCATTATTCTTAAAACTGTGCTGTAAACTCGATCAACTCTCATTTCAATTAATCTTCTCGCGTGTCTCTTATGAAACACTCACCGATCACGGTAATCTTCTACACTTCGACTTCGGTCCCGACGCATAGCTGATTTTCCACCTCTTCCTCCACCAGATTTTGATGAATTTCTGGCCATCTCAACACGTAGACTGGGAAAATCGAACAATTACACAATGAGAAAAATGTGAAACACATGACCATTAAAAACAATATTCTTTCTTATGAATAAAACAGTGATATGCATATTAAAAAGGAACAAACACTGACAAGCTGAGAGACATCTCCGTTTACTTTTACAGCATTAACAGATAAAAGAATATTATAAAGATGAAAAGGAAAATGCTATAACGAAAAAAAATTGATCAGGTGAAAGAGAATTACTTTTTGCTATAGAATTTTAACGGCGTATACAACTTAAAGAAAATCGAGAATTTGGAATATATATTCCGTCACGACAAACAACATCTTCTTAGGTACCCCTCTACTAGGTTCAACCCGAAATTTAAATCTTTCAAAGTGTGGAATCAGATCTTTATGCACGCTAAATTTATGAATTCAAAAGCCAAAGAATAAACAGTGTCACATAAACGTATTTTAACGAAATAGTGAAAAATAAAATGCCCAGAATGCTTCATTTTTATACAATCAATAGTTTTCTCGGAGTGGGTTTTTTTAGCAGTGAAACAATTTTTCACCTACTTCCATTTAGAAGTGCTTGCATCCTTTTCCACTCAGGCTTCAATCTGCTTCCTATGCTGCATTCTCCATCCACAATATTCCACTCTCACCATATTTTCTCTGTAAATCTCACTAACATGCGAGTTGCTTCACTTCTACCTTCCGTCGCCCTCTCTACTTTGAAAACTGTATATTCAAAGATTTTATTTAGAAAAAATATAGATACTTACCGTTTCCCTTGAAATTTTGAACCATCCATTTTGGCTGCGGCATCCCGAGCATCAAGAGAATTCTCGAAAGACTGAAATGAAAACAAGTCCGTATTTTAAATCATTAAATAGGCTTGCAAAAAAGAAGGGTAAAAGAGAAAAAAGTTGAGGAGGAAGTGATTAAAACTTAAACTCTAAAATCTATTTTTAACTTTAATCACAAAGCGCTGTAATCTCCCATACTTAAATAACTATCTAAAATAGAGAACGAGTGATAAGCTCTATGAAGGGAGGGACTCAGATGGGGAAGAAGGAAATTTCTCTTTGTTTGCTCTGTCTTACTGCATGCTTGTAGTGTAACAGGTTACAATGAGGCTTGAGGACGCTCGGTAAAGGGACAGAAGAGAAACAAAAGGAAAACATTGAAGAGAAGAAGACTACGCATTCTTTCTGAAGGTTAAAAAAGCTTGCCAGTAGCTGTTTGCTCCTGAAAAACAGTGGTGTGACTATTTTTTCTCTCTAATGCTAAAGAAAGTATGAAAAATTACCTTAGGACATACTAACAGCAGCTAAAAAGCGGGAGATAGAGATACACGCAGTGAAAGCGAAATACGTAAAAAAATAGCTACGCCCAGAACGTTTAGCGAAATCACTCAAGAATTCAAAGTTTTGCAGAAATTCAGATGGAAATATACCTTGTGTGTGCCTTTATAAATATTTCTCTACCCTCTTATCTATATATAAATGGTTCATCCAGCTATACACACTACAGTTTCCAAGAGAGTAAACAATTACTTTAAGAGTAGAAAGTGAGCCCCTTAACAACAAATGTTGCAGTAAAAAGTGTATGGCTTGTAACTGATGAAAGGAGAATAAAAAAATGAAGTGTCCTCTATACAATCAAATAAAAGAAAAACTATACAAAATAAATGAAATCTTGGGTGTTCCAGCATCCTGCTTGAAAAAATTAATCCTACACCAGTAAAATGCTAAGTGCATCAAGAGTGTATGGAAACATAGCTATTGATAAACTAATCAAGATCTTCGCTTGCTCAAGCAAAGAAATTCTGAACAGATAAAGCCCGAATTCCATCACCTACTGAGAGAGAGCGATGGTAAACATGGTATGAGGATGTAGGGCGCAGTTCTTAGCTTTAAATCATTTTCTCCATACAAATTCTCGGGAGAATTTTAAAAACATAAATAAAGCAAACACGTGGTTATGGCCTGTTGATAGTGAAGCGAGATAAACAAAGGAGTATCCTACCACAAAAGCAAAACCAGGTGGTTTTCGTGCAATCCATATATTTGCTATCGCTCCAAATTCTTCAAAGAGAGACTGAAGATCTTGTTGTTCTAAGTCAGCTTCTAGATTGCCTGCACATATAAAAAAAGGATCGCAGCCAAAAATTGAGTTGTTAAATATGCTTCAGAAACCAGCAAAATATCTATCTTTTCAATTTTTGCTTACATATGAATTACATAATTATTTTCACGTAACAAAGTGGGAAACACGCAACAAAATGTATGCTCTGCTCGAGATTCGAATTGAAAGATCAAAGAATTGTCAGATTTACAAGACTAAAAAACATTTGGCAAAAAATGACCTTAAAATTACATTATTAAAAAAAAAAGCGACAAAAAGATGACGGATGAAATTAAAAATGGAGGACCTAACCATACAATTAAGCCGAGGGGTATTCACAAATTGTTCAGCAATACAAGCATAATAGAGCAACAAAACAGTACCCCAGTGCGTACCTACAAACAACTTCCTATTATCCACTACGCTCCCGCGATAATTTGCCATTATATGTAGACTTTTGATTAACTTCTTTTTCACAAAGCTGTTCAAATACGACAAAATAAAAAAAAAATTGCAATTTAAATATCTCAAGTGCTTGGAGACTGAAATACCCTATTAATTATGAATCGTTTGTCTACTGCCCCAGTATAAGAATAAACACAAAATTGACAGGCTAGCTTTTCCCGCATACAAAAAAGTAATTGAAAAAAAAAGCGATAAAAAATGCAATGTACTTGAGCACAGTCTAAGATACTAGAGGCATTCAATCAAATTGAATGCATGCCTTGCATTCTTTTATCCATAAAAAATCTTGTGCGCTGTACGCACACAATTTTTGTGTGCACATTCAAAGTATTTACATACGCGATAAAAAATATTGCAAAATCTTTATAAATGCGGCGAGAACACTTTCCTACTACGTAAGAAAGTCTTGCAAATATGCTTCGCAAGTATAATGTATTTACGCCGCCGAAAAATATCCACAACACCATCAAATGTATTCAATTTATAACATACACCACAAAACTACCTTCTTTCGAAAGAAAAATTTCATTTCATCAAAATTCGAATTGCCAATTTCAAAACGCTCCCTTTCTACATAATGCGATTTCTTTATAATTAACCATTCTAATTCGTGGGTTTCATCTAACTTGAACATTCAATTAATTTTCCTTCACTTTTTAGTCTTTCTAAAGAAATACACGAAGAGACTACAACACTCAAACAAGCCACTCTTCAACTTTAGCACAAAAAAATACGGTAAATAACACGATCTAGAATTTTAAATTTCTGCTCTCACACCTAATATTATGTAATTTGAAAGGAACAGGGATTCAAATAATTCAAAGCGTAGGACTATTCGCAGTCTCTGTGTTCTATGTCTACTCACTATCTTTTTAAACAAAACAAATATTCCCTCATCTGCAAACAAGTCAAGAAAGCGAAAAAAGCAAGTACTCTTCATTAATTTGAAGGAATCAAAGCAACAGAAAAATTGCTTCCTTTGCTATTTTCAAAAGTTGAAAACTAAGAATTACAAACTATTCCGCATCTAACATCTACTTCTTCGACGGTAGGATTCAGAATACGTGCAAGACAATTTTCTCTGTCAAAAGACTGATTCATTATCTTTCTATAACAAAATTGTCCTTTCCAAACATAAATATTACTCAGAAGTAGAGATAGAAGATGGGTCGCGTACGGTAAACCAAGGGGAATCTAACCATTAAAGGAAGAAGACTAAATCGGCTTGAAAAAGTTGACAAATCAGCGAAAACAAGAAATCTGCTGCTATTATTTCAGGCAAGGCAAAAAGAAGAAAAACCAACTGTATCACGCTCTCAAAGGGTACAGGAAAACACTAACATTAGAAACGAAAAAGTTCTTTTGAATGATACAGCTAACTCTTCGTGCTTTCGACCAAGTTTTCGGAAAGCCAAGTAATCTTGTGAAAATGTTTTTGTTTTAACTTGAGAAAACACACGCCTATTGCCAATCTTTTATGAAAGCTATTGTAAAAATAACAGCAGGAAATACCAACCTGTTTCTTATACGACACAGTAATAATCACAAATTAAGTTTACAGACTTGTGAAAAGAAGAAACTTTCTACACGTCGAAGGAACTCAAAAGAATGAACTAACTGCTCGTTAAGCTTGGCGCATCCTGATGCGCATTTTTAAATAATTGCAGCTCGTTGTGTTTAAAGTGGTCAAATCTCAATAAAAGAAATGGACGCTAATAATTTTCTTCCTTTTATTGAGTTTATTATTCTTGTTTGCTTGAATAAATAGTGTTGTTGCTTTTATTCTCTTCACCTTATTTTTTTCCGTTTTATGCCCTCTCCCTACAAAAGCTCCGACTAGCAATAAATTGCATTCCAAAGTGAGTTATATACGTTTATTTACCTTGTCTGCGCAAACAAGGGTTTTATTGCAAGATTTTGGGAAATACTCAGGAACACAAACATAATTTTTATATCTCAATTGTCTCTCGTTTCCGTGTCCCCATCATTTTGTTCATTTCTTCAGTACTTGTAATGGCCTGAGGGTGCGTCAAAAAACCCTTACATTTCTGAGAAGGAGAGCGCCAGCGCAGTTTGAGTCACTTGTAATTTTTTCTTTTTTTATGTTTTTCACCTTGAGCAGAAGTATGAAACAAAGGTACAAAAAGGACATCTCTCATTCGCTTTCTCTGCGTTGTAATTCATTGATCTCTCATAGTTGACACAAAGGAAAGCCAACGAATTAACTCGCTTTATACCGAAATTTCCTTGGCTATTCCTTATTTCCAAAATTGTGTTTTTTAATTAAAAGTGCGACCAGTCTGTGCTGCATTCTCCTTTTCATCATGTTTTTTTTGTAATAGTAAGCCAGCAGTACAATTTGGCTTCTCTGTTTCAGAACTTGCAGCATCACCGGATAAATGTTTTCTTACTTACTTGTCATGCCCATTTGTGCTTTTGTAAAAGTTATTAACTTTTTCCATACCTCGATAAAACAGAGAGCGTATGCATTGAAATTAGTGTGTACGTACACTATTTTCAATTGTTTTCTATGGTTTGTTTGCTTGTTGAATTTTTAAATTTTTGATGAATAGTTTTGGTCAGTGGCAATATCTTCAAGAAGATAAAATACACGCGAGTCGAGCCCAATTTTTCTCATTTCTTGTGATTAGAAACAGACATGACGGAAAGGCAATTCTGATGTAGCAACATTTTTCGGTTTCTGATTTTTGTTTCATTGAAGTACACTTATGGGCTCTTCTACGACTGTCTCTGTTTATATGCATGTCATGCTGGAAGATGGATACATTTTCTAACACTTTCAAAACGGGCTCAAAAATTTGATTTTTCTTTTAGGTTTAACAGTAAGTATGCCAACATGTCTAATTATTTTGTTGTGCTAAGTTTGGTATTTGGTAAGAAATCAAAAGATTGTCATTTTTTAAAAATCCACCACTGCGCGTCAATCATTATTTTTATTTCAATACAATCGTACTATCTACTGAGGGGGGGTATTCATTTCTTCTTTGAGGATATAGTAAAAAGTATGACAGGGGAGAAACAAGATAAAACTAGAAGTGAGTTCTCCCTTTTTAATTGTAATTTTATGATTATAGGACTTTCTCTTTTTAAATACTGTGACTTTTTGTTTGAATCGTTTTTCTAATTTCACGTTGAATTTTCTATTGCTTTTTCAGGAATATATTCGCTTTACTTCCTTTTTGCAGTTTAAAAACTTTGTTATTATTTACCCAACGTATGTCATCAGATGCTTTGTGAATCTCTCCTTTGTTAACCCTCACTTTTCCTCTATATTTACATTTTTCTTCATTCGTATAACTTTGTCGCTCTCCCTCATTGTTCATTATCTAATCTCATGTTTCATCTTTTGCAAATCTAACTGCATCTCATCGATCGTACATTTTTTTCTTTTCCATTTCGTACTCTTTTCGCAGTTCCCACCATACTCTCTCCTTATCTATTGAACTTGTTCTTTTTCCAATCTTTTGTAAAGTTAACTTTCTCTTGGTGAATTTTTCTTGTTTCAAGCCGGCGGAATGTGGAAGAAACCTCCTGTCTCTTCTGGTAAAGTTAAGAGTGTCGGCTGCCAGGTAGAAACTCAGGCTCTCTCAGAAATTGGTTCTACCATTTTACAATCGCAGCTGTCAACGCATCGCAAAGAGCATGAAGATATTTATGTTTATGGGTGTTTTCCTGTACGAGGTTGGCTTCAAAGGTAAAAAAAATATATTTTGAAATTAAAGATTCTTAACAAAAGCACACATCATTGTTAAATATGTTCTTTCCATTTTTGTCTATTTTGTGATTATTTTTTTTAGCAATGAGAATGCTTAGCTTTCCATTTTCTAGTTTTTGTTAGGCCTCATACAGTGACTGTCCTTTGTATTGCTCTTGGTTTTATTTGGATTGCCTCTCAATTTCCATTAGATGCATTTGAAAGCCGCAGAAATGTCATTCGGTATAGAAAGCGTGGGTATTATTATTTAGTTTGGATTCTATAGAGTATAGATATTCCTATGAAAGAATTAGTGTATAAAACTATTGTCTTACACAGTCTAGTAGCTTTTCTTAACAAATTCGTGTGAGATGAATGTATGCTGAGAATTGCTTTTGGATGATGTCAATGCTGTAGCTTGTGGTGTGTATATCTTCGATTTTGATTTTTCTTTTGGATTTTTATGCCTTTTCATAGGGTATGATTTCCTTAATTTCTCGTTGAGTGTGTTTATCTTTAGAAATTTCATGTTTTGCAGCTATATTTTTGCTTGTATTTCTACGTATTTCTTTATTTATTGCTTTTTTTAATTGTCTTAAAGCAATTTTGTGTTTTTTTTCTTCCCCTCCTTTTTCTTCTCTCGCTTTCCTTTTTTCTCTCCCTCATTTGGTTGCAAACATGATTTTCCCCCCTTTATGTCCCTTTTTTTCTTCTTCAATTGCTAGTTTTTCCCTCTTTTTTATCCTGAAGTTTTGATGCTTTGCCTTTATTTTAGTGGAGTTATCGCTGCTTTATTTATGTTTCTTGTATTCGCTACGCTGCAAGTACCTGATGGTGTTATGATTCGTCCTCATCGTGGTTTTTGGAGATGTTTTATGGGAATTTCCATTCTATATTTACTCCTTTTAGTTTTCCTTTTATTCCAAGTCCGTTTCATTGAAAGAATGAAAAAGAGTATGAAACAAGGGATACGATTGAAAAGGGGAAAATTATATTGAAAAGAGAGAAAAAGCAAATTTTTAAAGTTACTTTTGGACAAAATAAAAGAGAAAGAAACAGTGAGAACGTGGATACAATAAAGAGGGAAATATACAGAGATTTTCCCCTTTTTAAAAAAATAATAATAAGAGAAATGAATGAGGAGAATCGGATGTATGGAAGTATTTATTTTTTGTAGTGCAAAACATAAATATTCAATTTTTTTTAATAAATAAAATTTGCATATGGACTGTAGTATTTTTTATCTAACAAGAATAACATTACCTCATTTTTCTCTTTTTTAATATTTTTTTGCTAAAGGATCTATTTTTATATAGAAAAAAACGCTGTGAAAAAATGACGTACATTTGATAAGCGTACAAAAAACGAAAATTTTTTTTAAAAAAGAATGCAATAAAAGTGTGTTAAATCTTGACTTTGCTTTAGTTGTTACTATTTCTTTATAGAAATATATATATATATATATAATTTTTATAAATAAGAGTATTTGCATTGTGCATGTCTACTTTGTGTTTTAAAACATTTATACTCTCTTTTTGGTTTTTTAATTTTAGTTTTATTATATTTTTATTTTTGGTTAATTTGTACACATTTTTCTTTAAAAAAATGGATGGATAAATTTTGATATGCGAGTTTAATGTTATAATTTTTACCTATTTTTTATGTTTTTGTTAGGATTTAGATTTTGTACGAAGTGGATTGGCTGTCGTCGATCCTCATTTGGGAATTCCTCTGAAAGAAAAAAATTATGCAGTGAATTGTGGCTCTTGGGCCACCTTTAAAGTAGGATTATACAAAAAGAGAGAGAAACATGTGCAAAAATGATTAAAATAAATACAAACTAGAAATATCTCCAGAAAGATTATATCAAAATATATCAAGTGTATAAATTTTTGGATGAAAAGGTTTATTATTTTTTTATAATGATTTCTATTTCTTGTACTTTCTATATATTAAATTTTTTGTTTTTCGTATTTAAAGGGTCAAGTGGATATATTTGTTTCTGCACATTTTTTTGGATGGCTGATCAAAGCTTTGGTTATCAGAGATATATCTATTTTGTGGTTTTTATCACTTTTTTATGAATGGATGGAAATTAGCCTTCGCCATATTCTACCCAATTTCTGGGAATGTTGGTGGGATCATGTTAGTAAGATATACACTTATTTTCATATTTTATGAAGTGAGAATTACGAAATAGTTTTTATAATAAAAAAAAAATCATAAATAATTATTAAACAGAGATTGTTTTGTTTTTGTTTACTTTATAGAATCCTATGTTGCGTAG
>JADAQX010000619.1:0-31230 GCA_015476325.1 Cardiosporidium cionae
TCACCAAATATTGCATTTCAATATAAGGGTTTTTGAACAAAAGCAAGGAAAATTCATGATGATTTCTTGCACTCTTTCATTCTAATAAAAAATAAGTTAAAAACAGAAAATATTGTAATCTTAAATAAAGAAAAATAAATTGTCAACAAAAATTTACATTGTATTACATTTCTACCCTGGTTAAATATCAGGAATAAAGCTATTAATAACTACCTATAGATACAAACGACAGAATAAATTGAGAAAAAGCATCCACTGAGCTAACAGAAAGATACCAAAAATTCAACTTTGTTGACTTGGATAAAAAGCGTAGTTGCATCATGGAAAAAAACAGCAAAAAATTTGGGTATTTTGTACAATTCACAAATAAATCTCTGTACGACTTTTGTTCATGCTCGACTACATGAGCATTAACACACAAAACCTCAGGCTTCAGGGAAAGACTAGCAAGTGGCATGAACAGAGCATGAATAAACCCCGTAAATCAATGAAAACATGCTATGCTTCTTGAGAATATGAAAGCCAAATAATTCAGTTGGCTATGTTTTTAAAATATTTTACCAGCATCATCGGTTTTGATTTTCTTGTTAGCCAGAATCACTCAAAGGGGACAGTGCAAAATAGTAAAGACATAAACACTTTAGCAGAATGTTACCGTTTCTCAGTTTCTTGGGGATATGTAGCCGTGCGGCATCTCTTCAAACTAATTTTCCTGTTTTCACAATAAAACTGACAACTTTTGAAAAGATCAAAAATTAGAGCTGAGAACGCAATATCATAACCTGACCGCAATAGAGTTAAGGGAAGCATGCACTCCTGATATATAAGCGCATCCAAACCAGCATTGGAATCCATTTTTTGTGGTACACTTTTGGAATATTTGCTTGAGAGTATAGAACACATCTCTCAATAGCATGATTGCATGCTCACGAAATATGAATAACCTGTTATCCTGTAGTGCCCTTGCTTTCAAGAAAAGGTAAAAAAGCATTATTCCATCGAGTTTAACTGCAAGCAAAATACCCATTTTTCTAAACTGTTTTGCGTAGATCACCTAAAACATTGCGTTATCAACCAATCAACCTTTTCTTGTTGCTATTGAGAAAAGAAATGGCAGTAAGCTCGGATTTAACCGGCTCTTTACTGAGTGGCCAGGATATCCTTCGTTTCTTATGATCTCTTTTGCATACTATAAATTTTGAGCGAAGTGATTTGTATTGAAAAGAAGAATTAATACATAGAATAACCGAGTCGACAGAAATGGATAAAACGTACTATATTTGCTTGATGGCTGAAATAAAGTTAAAATACCCCTTTTTTTTCTTTATTTGTTCGGATACTATCGCGATCACATATTCAGCTGGGCACCTACGCTTACATATGTAATGCATCCTCACTTCATAAAAAAGTCAGACAATCAATTTCGAGAATACAGCGATTCAAGATAAAACTAGTTCTCAGGCTCCCAACTTATAAATGCTATAGCAAAAGAAAAAGTTATTGTAGATTAGATGTTCACTTGGAATTTTATTTCGATGCACAGCCTATTTAGACCAGCAAGTATTTGCTTTTATCAAATGTAAATGACTGTACTGAATCGAGGTCTCAAAATAGTAAAGGAGTAAACTTAATCGTGCTCAAAAATTTTGCTGCGTGTGATAATGCTAGAAATATTTTTAGGGGAAAAAATAAAAAAGGTTGCCTTTATTAGAAAGCATTCCCTTTTGACGACATTAATGTTTACCAAAATTCAAGCAGCTTTTTATTTACTGCAATACTTATTGTTCCGTTCCAGTTTGGAAGAATAGCTCCTAGTCATGACTGCACAAATCCAAAATAATCATTGGTGAAACTTCAGAAGCATGTGAATGTAGCGCCCATTGCTACATTGTAGGAGCATTTCTCTCTGATATAAACAATAAAATAATTGTGCTAACGAGTTGCACACTCTTATTTTTTCACTCGAATTCTTGTTCAATGTTTTTGCTCGTTAATCTAGGTTAGATTCGTTGTGTCAGTGGCGCGATCCACATGCAAATACCTTTGATGTTACAAGTAAAGCTTTGTGTGAAAGTGGAGATATTTTATATCTCTGAAATGACCTAGAATGAGAAAATTATAGAAATAAGCTCTTATTGTTTAAATGAGAGTTTATTTTTACGTTCTGCAATAAATAAGCAATTGAACACAACTTACGACAAACAATTCCAATCAGCAACGAAGAAATTTCAGAACAGATAAACTAGAATTGCTTGGTAATATTTGAACAAGGGAATATTGAAAGATGAAACATGCGAAGATGAGTTATAGTAGAAATATTGAATTAAAAAATATAATCTTGCCCAATTTTATACAAACATTTGTCAGTAGAAAAAACTAGAATAAAAAGATTAATCCGACTCACTCCTCCTCTAAATCCGATTCTGCATTTATTTCTATGAGTATGTTAGTTATGAATTTTCGAGGTCGCTCGTCAAACGTCAGTTGTATTTGTGTGCATTCAAATACAGACCTAGTCGATTCGTACTTTACTCTCCAACACTAATCGGCTCATTCCGCAATTCTAACTCCTACTACTATTTTCGCAGCCACTTCCCATATGAATACTAATTAATTTCTAACACCTATCATAATTTTATATCACTCTTATTCCGACACTACTTACTCACGGCACAATTACTTAACCTAGGTATTTATTATTTAACCTAGGCATTAATTATACCGTTCACACTACAACTACCTACCCTAATAATAATTCTCATTCTTCTATCTAAACTACCTACGCACGCTACAAATTCATTTGTTATACTTTGTATAATGACTTGTTAGTAAGTGCAAAGCGAGTCTCTCTTTATTTCTTAATAGTATGTGCCTATACCTCATTCACAAAAGCATCCCTGATATTTTTAATTTGAAGGAGCAGCAAGCATATGACCCTTTTCGGGCGTGTTTTGCTTTAATTCTTCGTGATCGGGTCGATTGACTCGAATTGCCATCAATCCTACATGGCTACTACGTTTTCTATTATTATGGGTGTCTCCAAACGGCGAAAAATGAAAAGTGCGAGTATTCAATTGTGTAATGAATTTCCTGTCTCCACAAGTCCTACTTTAATGCCAGCTGAAAACAAATTCAAATCTTTAACACGCTTCTAAAATGAAGGCGAGCCTCTATAAGGTTAACTTTTAATCAAGTTTCAATGAAAGTATTTTATTGTCTACCTTGAATTATTGTTTCAAACTAGGCTATTGCAGTGCTTTTTTCGTTTATATTTAGGATTAGAAATTTTTCTCCGGTATCGTTTGCATTCTTTCCTATTGTTTTTTCTTTCGAATTTCAGCAACTTTGTTTGCTGTTTTTCTTCATATTACTATTTTAAGTTTTTTATGCATTCTGTTACCAATGCAGTAAACCACCTTATAAATCTATTTATAGCGGACAATGCCTTGATTGTATCTTATTTCAAAATAATAGGCATGAGAATAGTACACGTTTTCAATCTCCTTAACGGAAACAAAACATGCTTTCAGTTTTCAAAACAACTTTTCATTCTAACCGATGTCGGTCTTTACATGATTGATAAAGAAGCATTGTAAATACATATTTTTAGCGTGCATACTAATGCTTTATGAACATTTTCTTACATTTGAGGACCCAGTATAAGTTACAATTTTATTTTTAAACAAATTAGCTTTCTACTAATATAAAGAGAGCGCTAATAAATATTTTCGTATTTCTAAAATAAGCATTTCTAATAGGAAAAAAGCAATAAGTGGCTAAAGCCAATGCAAACTGTGATGATTGTGATTTTTTCCTATGATATACTTTCAAGTTTGCTTTACTGCAACATACGTTGCTCTACAGAAGGTGCATTAATCTTTTTTTTTGAACATAAAATTCCACCGGAATAATGTATTCTGCTTTCAAAGTCTGATGATTGCATTTTTTGTGACAAAGTATAGTTTTTGTTTTTTTATTTTTATGAAATAGTGATTGTGCAAGCGTTAAAAAATGATTTTTACTTTCTTGGATGCAAGAATTATTTTATCTAATATTATATACGTAAAAAAGGACGTTTTTTTGAGTCATTGTTTAAGCTAATTATGCAACCAATTTTACTTATAGGTTTTACAAAAATATTAGAGCGATAGTACAAGAGCATGAGCAAAACATAGCATTAGATCTGTTACCATAAAGTTATCTGCAACAGTAGCTGAAGAATAGAAGATGGAAAAAATTTAAAATTTTCTTTTAATTTTTAATTTTTTCTAATAATTTTAGAGTACTAATATTTTAGTTTTCAATGACCATGTATTTTGAAACAACTTTTAGTGTTTTATGCTTAGCTTAATATTCATCGGTAGCCTCTATTCTCCGCGTTTGCAAATTGTAATTCGTATATTTAGTTGGTGTCTTTTTCATATACTCCAGAATTTTTCGGAGTGATGAAATGAGCGTGACTTCTATTTCAGTTTAAAATGGTATCGAATTTTATACAGTTCTCTCAATTCTTTATTCGTTTTTTTTAATACATGTTTGTGCATAATTTCATTTCCATTTCCTACCAACAAGTGATTTTTGCAAAAACAGCTGATGTAAGCATTATTGTAACAAATAAATATTTAGTGTACTTAAGTCGCGTAGGTATAGGAATGATACAATACTTATGATAGGTTTGTTAGAAATTCACTAGTTACTTATGTTTATGATATGTACGCACGAACTAACTAGTTTCTTGGATAGGAATTAGTTGACGTAGCAATCGAGTTAATAGCACGATCGTTATTGGACAAAGAGAGCCAGCCGACTAGGTTTGTGTTTGAGTGCACGCGAATAGAACCGATGTCTGGTGAACTACATCGAACATACTCCAGACGTAACGCATAACAGATGTAAGAGAGTACAAAATCGGAACTAGAGGAGGAATCAGTCTTTTACTTAATCTTTTTTTAGACAATTTTTCTTATTGCTTGATTAAAAGATATCATTACCTCGACAATTTTACTATAATTGTCGCAATATAAACAACAAGTTGAATATTTCCCTTATGTGAACGTGGCATTTTTCATGAGTTATTAAAACTAAAATTCGTCGCGTTCTGCCAGGCGTAGTTTATGGGCTTCGGCTGATTACAGTCCTTTCGCACAGTAGAATATTAAATAGGTTAATTCTATTTAATTAGTAGAGAGAACGTTTCGCTAATTCGTACAATGAAACATTCTACACTATTTTTTACTATTTGCGGGACTGAGTAGGAAAACAGGAAAGATCGTTCACTCCTTCATTCATCTACGTTACAAGAAAAGAACAAAAGAATAATCTGAAAATCTCCATTGCCACTTCTTCATTCTCTCTCTCCAAGGTATAAAAATAAGTGCATTCTAGGTGCAGGAAACAATGGGCGAATAGTACAGTATTTCGGTTGCTGGATGTTATCGCTCCATGATATTATATCACTTGATGTGCACTGTGATACTCTGGGGGAAAGCTGCGGAATGTTGACTTAATTAGTTTAAGGGGAATATCTACGTACGAACATAAAGGTAATTTTAATAAAGATAAGGCAATTATACTCATATAAAATAATACATTAAAATGGGTGTCCCGTACTATCGCGGTACCACTGTTACACCTTATGTGAGCGTGGTGTTTTCTGTGAGTTGCTCTAACGAGAATTAGTCACGCTCTGCCAGTCGTATACTAAAGACTTCGGCTGAAATAGTTCTTTTATGCAGTAGGGTATTAAATAGGTTGATTCTCCTAACTTCGTAATGAGAGTATTTTCTAATTCATACAATGAAACATAAACTTACTCTACGCTAATAATTATTATTTGCGGAACTGCGTAAAAGAATAGAAAAATAGAGTATTCACTCCTTTCTACACCTACTTACAACAAAAAGAACCTAAAGAATACTTATTATTTTAACTCTCCGTTATTGCTACCCTCTCATTCTCCTCCTCAACGGTGTAGAAATAAGTGCATCTTAGTTGCGGGAAACATCGGGGAAATTGTCCCATTATTTCGATTGTTTGATATTGCGACTCAATGCTGTTACATCGATTTATATGCACTGTGATACACTTGTGGGGGGGGAAGAAACAGGGAAACTGCGGATTGTTGGCTTACTTAATGTAAGAAAGATAACTACATAGTAAAAAGGTAATTTTGATAATGATAAAACAATTATAGCAATATAAAACATTAATGAAAATACTAAGAATAGGTAGTTCACTCCGTCGTGATACCACTGTTACACCTTACTTGATTATCTTCGATACATATGTATTTCTCAATAATATTGTTTTGTTATCAGTTGGTTCTTGTCAAATTTTTTTTTATATTCACTTAGTTACTGCGTCACGTGAAAAAAACTCTAAACCTATAATAGAAGCTTATTTATATAAATAAGCTATATCTGTATAACATAGAAGATCTCAATAAGTCTTCCTTTCACAACTATACCATTAAGATCTTTTTCAGAGTAAAATGCTAGTTTTTTTTTAAAGTCATTCAAATTCATTCCTTGCATTTCAGATTTGTATTTTTCTGAAAATAAAACTCTTAAAACTGCAATCATACCATTATTTTTTGGGAAATTTTCCCCTACGAAAAAATACTCCCTTGTTTGTGTCCGTCTTCTTGGGACGGCCAGATTCGCAATAAGAGTACGAAATATGACAAAAGAATAGCTATATAAAATAAGCTATTTTGACTTGTTTTTATTACATGCTATTCTTAACTTTTTCAATGATTTTCCCCCCGGAGCCGGAGCAACCAAACCGTTAAAATATTTCTAATTAACAACCGAATGTGTTATATTTGCGCAGCAGATTTGAATCGTAATTTTTAATATGTATAGAGCAATGAATTAAAACATATCATTGATCGCACAAAAATATTATGCGGTGCTAGGGTTGCAATTTCAATACAAAAATTGCTTTCACTTGTTGATATGGTACAAAAATCATTCATGTAGCTTTAATCTTTTCTAACTTTCTCGAAAAAGATTGTTTCTTCATACAAATAAATGACACTGCATGATGAAATATGGAAAATAAAAGCATAATATGGTAATTGTCTTTCTTTTTCTCACTTAAAGAGTTTGCCTCAACTTTCCCATTAGCAGCAACAAGTGCAACAAAAATGGTGTAGTTAGTCCATGTGCGCGCGTGCTTCAATTTTCGATTTGTCCACCTTGTGCTTGTGAGATGCTTGCAACTTGAAAAACATTTAGTTGCAGTCCAGTTTCGCAATAGAGGGGCCGATACTTGCTTTGCTGTTGAAATACTCTTTCATCAATACTAAAACTGCGACTAAAAGCGGTTAACATCTCTTCGATAAACGTTTTTCAAGCATTTCACCCTCTTTCAGCGGCCATTTTTGCGGATCCACTCCTTTTGCTCATCGGCTTGTTGTGAAACTGACCTCGGTTCCTTTTGTTCTTTGTCGGCAACTTTAGGTTGTACCATTTTTTTAGCAAAAATCCTTCCTTAGCTTTCGTTATATAAGCTCAGCAAAGATGTTGGCACAGGAAGAACTGACTGCTGCAATGCATGCCAATGGCAATGTTAAAAGAAGTGCTGAATTCACTTTAACTGGCGGGCCAATCATTGGTCTAATTTATGAAAAAGGAGTAATTCTGTCAGCTGATACAGGCGGTACGGTAAAGCACGAAGAATTTGTTTGTAGGCATCTAGATTATTTGGGAACATTTATGAGTTTTAAGCTTTGTTGTTCTACTCATAATGATTCTTTGTGAATGGTGATGCGATGTGGTAGAGAATAGAGGGATGACATGAAGAAAACTTGGAATCCTCCTAAATTGGACTTCTCTCTGTCTAACTAGGGATGCTTGTATCACCTGAAGAAATTAATTCCTGTAATCATTAGAGCGGGCTTATTGTGTGTGCATGGAAAGCAGCATTACATCCGTCGCTGCAATTCATTACGCCTTCTTTGTTTTTCGTTAGTATCGTATGTGATTAAAGTATTTAAACAACATGCTATATTTTTTGAAAAACCAATTGAACTTATTCGATGCTGTCGATTGGGGATAATGCATGCCAGCTCGCTGTATTTTGAACAGGGTTGCAATGGTTGTAACATCTGTGACGGGTATGACTGTAATCTAATTTTCAATACGTGAAGCAACTTGTGCCAAATTTATCGCACTAATCTTCTTTTCAGTAGATTTAAGAAATTTTGAAATCGCTTGCTTTCGCTCAAATGATTTCTTCTATATCACTAAAGTACAATACGCATTATACTGCAACTGTTTTATGCTCCAAATTTTATTTTGATAGTTGTGCTTTATCTATTAAGCTCACATTATTTCAGCTGAAATTTTTATATTTATTACATTATTCACTGCAGCATCGTATGGAAAACTCGCACGTTATAAAAATATACAACGTATGTATACCTGTGGCTCTCATACTCTCATTGGCGGTGGTGGAGAACTCTCAGATCTACAACACCTACATGATATTCTCCAGGAAGAGAATATGTCGGATTGGGTCTACGAAGATGCGAATTCCATGGACCCTTCAGAGTTTGCATCCTATGCATCTAGAATATTATATCAGAAGCGTTCCAAATTAACCCCTCTGTTAACATCTTTAATTGTGGCTGGATACAAGGACAACAAACCGTACGCAAAGCATTGCTTTCTTTTGTTCTATGTTGTAGTATATTTTGCTATCTTGAAAAAATACTGTTGTTAGAGGCATGTAGCCGGATATGGACTGAATTAGGAACACCAAAATTTGTTATTACAAGAAATTTTCAAAATAATATGTTTTTTTAATGTTGTACAGCTTTCTTGGTTACACCGACCAGTTTGGGACGATTTTTGAGGAAAAATTTGTTGCAACAGGTAATAGTATATGTCTAGTCAATTCTTTTTGTAATGCCCCTTCGTATAAAATCAATCCGCGATTTTTTGGAAATAAAATTATTGTATAGGTATGGCAAGATATCTCTCTCCTAGTCTACTTCTGGAGAAATATAAACCAGGAATGACGGAGCAGTGAGTCTTTAGGCATGTTGCTTGCACGTATGCTTACTTCTCATAAAACACACTTTTCTGAGAATTTGTGAAATGAAAATGATTCTACTAGAGCTTTTTCACTCTTAAAGCTGCATTTATTTTTACTTTTTTTGCATATAACAAAGCAATGCATGATTTATTTGGTAGGGAAGCACGAGACCTGCTAATGGATTGTTGGAAAGTTCTGCTGGCGCGTAACACGGGGTCATTCAATCGCGTACGTAAACATATTTTTACACTTGGATCTATGATAAAAAATACCAATCGTATTTGTTTCATCTAGACAAAAATTAAATATTTCACTCGTAGTTTCTCTGCAAGAAGATAGAAAATGTCACTTCTTTAGTCTCTGCCTTCACTGTTTTACAGATTCAATTTGCAACAGCCACCGAAGAGGGAGTGGCCATTGAAGATCCAATAAAAATAACGGTTTCCTGGTAAGGACACGCTTCATGGGCGTTCCCACTTATTTTTTAGATCGAAAAATATTTTTTTTTGATGGTTCTGCAGGGATTTGAATGCTTGGAGTCGTCCTAATATCTTATCAAGAAGGGAATAGACTTTCTACCTAAGTTTCTACACGAGTGCAGCGTGAAAAGAGGCGCCATTCTCTTTGTTTGTTCGGGTGGCCACTAACTTGGTATAAATTCGTATTCTTTGCGTAAATATCTTTTGCCTGCATGACCGTTACAAGAAAGAAATTCTAAGCATTTGTGTACCAGACTCGTCTCTTATTATAAACACTTGCTGTGTATCCATCATACTATTTAATTTTCTTTTAAAGATGGCAATCCGTGCTGCAAGAACCCTACAGGTTGTAGATGTTTTTGCAATGCATTTTTGTGCTCATTGATAAAGTGTGAAAAATTCACCTCTGCTGCCTTGTGGATAATTCTCCCCTAAAGCAGCTCTTTTCTGACATTCGCGGGGAACTGAGTGTTCTCTTCATCCCTCACATTTTCTGACGTGAATAACCAAAATAATTGTAGCACCGATGCTGTATAATGGGAAAACTTTTGTGTACATACACTTTCTCGAGATGCTTGATTTGAAACAAACTCGAGAAACATGTATCTGTCAGTGTTCCTTCTTAGATGATAAAATGCGTAGATGGAATACTCACACTCTTAGATTTCTAAAAGCAAGCATCGGTGATGGGAAGATCTTTAGAGCCCTGCTATTGAATTATAATATTCAGGGTTTGTCCGTGAATCCTTCTAAGTTTGTGTTAGAAAATTAACAGTAGGTCAGTGAATCTTTGGTTGTAAGAAATGGGCTTACAACTGAAAAGCAGACATCTTTAGAGTGTGTAGATGCTCCTCCTTCATTGGAGTAGTATTCCATTGAAAAGTGTCTCTAGTCTTATAGTTACTTTCGTAAAATGGTCTCAAAATGAAGTGTTTCGTTCATCCTACCATAGATTCTTTTAAAATTTATTATTAGACTAAAGGGCTCATTTATCGCAAGAAACACACGAAACAATAATCTTTTTACTGGTCCCTGTGTTCAATGAAACCGATGATCTACAGAGGAGTGGAGGCATTCCTCAGAGATTCCTGCTGGCTATTATCTGAGCAGAACATATCTTCTAGAAGGAGTAATTTCACACACAGATGCTCCAAATGCATAATAGGAAATGTGCCATGAACCAAAGAACCACTCTAACAAAAGCATAATATTATTTTCAAAAAAAACTTTTCAAAATATTTAAATTTGAAAACAGTGTCAATTCACTGTTTTTGATTTATGACTTAAAAACATACAACACGTAGAAAGTGCACTTCTATAGAAATAAGAAGCCAACTATTACCGTATCGGCCAAATTTTGTGCTAAATTGTGCATATACTCTGGATCTTTTTTGTGGAGTGTAGATAAAGAGTCCAAGAGTTCCTATACAAACAGTTTTGATTAGCAAAAGAGGTGCTCTGTATGTAGAGTAAACGAGCCATCTGACGAAAATATTACGTTTCCATTGCATTGAGAAAACGAGGATTTAAGAAAATTGAAGCAAACCTGTAAAATATCCTCTGTTGACGGAGGATTTTGGTGAATAAGCATATCATAAAATACTACGCGCGCATCGCTTAATCTGCTCATAAACAATTCTTTAAATCACATGAGTTTTATCAGGTTGAACAGAAAAAAATATATTTCCACTAGGTGTAGGTACAGCATTTAGCCTCTTACTGCCTCGTAGAAAAGCAAACTTTCTGTTTTTCCCTACTGTTTTTGTAGGCTCCGCGTTGATTTCTTCGTTATAATTTCTACCAATTTGATCATTGCAGGATTTTTATTTAAGTTCACAAGTGTATCTACAGTAGCAAACCTATTTCAAACACAAAATGAAGTCCATAATTTCTACGCCTTTCGTTAGAATATACTCGCCTATAAGGCTCTGAGCAAGAAAATAACCCACCCAGAAGTAGCCGCATTTTCTAGTAAGATCAACGCCTCAAAAGCTCTACATTTTGTTTGAATGCAAAGCGAATGTACATAGGCTGTATAATCTTGCTGCAAATAAAAAAATATTTAACTAGACAATGAAGAATCAAAGAAAATCCAAAATAAAATCAACCTATAGGAAGCAATGCATCACTTATTTCTTCAGAAAAGCTTACCGGTAATTTTTTTTTAGAGAAAAAGCGATCCGTAGTGGAGACGTGAATAAGAAAGGATTCCAGCTATAGTCACACAAATAAACGCAGCAGGACTATCATGAAGCATGGATGCAATGACTCCATTTACAAGAGATAAGCTGTACTACACTCAAAACACACAGCAAAGAAAAATACAGTATCTTAAAATATTGCTCATGCAAATTTCATGCCACATTGTGAGGTACCTCTTCAATCATGGGCTTACACACACGAACAGATATACACATGCCTTTAATGAGACTTTCTGCCTGTAGATTTGGGGTTAAACAGAGAACTAAGGGGTTTCTAGTATCTCACACAGCTGAAATCTAGCTTGGATTGCACAGTTCAAGGGAATTATTCAACAGAATGGAGTCGTTCCACCCTTTCAAATGAAAATAGATTTACCTTAGAAAATTCGTCCACAATTAAAACACAAAGATTTTTGCTTTTACGCATATTACTTGCAATGCATCGTTGCACATCTCTATCCAAACAATCGAATTCCAGAAGCAAAAATGCTGCAAAAAACTCAAATAAAAATACAACTATACACCGGCACTCTCGGATCTACTAGCTGGATAACTGGCAATCATTTTTTTAGCAGTCGTAAGTGTATTTGTTAGCTTATCATATTCAAAGAATCCTACTCTTAAAGAAATTCGAAGGAAACAAATAGGCCTGCCGTAATCGCTTGCACAAATCTTGAATTCTACTATCTTCTCGCCCGCAATTTAATAGAAGCCGACACTGCACTATTGAAAATTGATCAAAAAGAACACATGTGTTAAGAATTTGAAGCAATATTATGAACAAGAAAATGCTCAATAGCTATCATGCCAGTATTTTGTCAACAAAAATAAGAACCAAGATGTATAACTATAAGCAGAGTCTCCTTTATCGTCCTTAAAAATTTCTCACCTGACATCACCATACGATTATCCCATTGTGCGAAGCTATACCGTAGGTCATCAACCGAGGTTTCTGGCAGCGGATCCGTTTCAAACTGTATGAGTGGCACAGTTAAATCACAAATATTTTTGACTTCGAAAGTAAGTCCGAGTATCTCCGAAAGGTATAGCTCCCAAAATTTATAAGCAGTACATAAAATGAAGAAACTTGGTGGCTCTCCGCATTGAAAATGCTATTTTCAATTTTATACGTGTTATCGCATGCCTTGATTTCTTGTCCTACTCGTACTTGCTTTTTTATCTGTACCAAATGCATTTCCTAGCAAACTACATAGCATACTAACTTACCGTAGGCTCTAAACACGTGTAAATAACTCACCACCTTTTTAAATGATTCGTCATTGTATAACGATGCTATAAAATGACAAGCATGCACAACTTTCTCGATTTGTCTCGGACCGTAGAAAATGAGATGCTGCAGGGAACCGCCGTTCTTATATGCTTCCGCAATTCGACGTAGCTTTTCAACGAGATTAGCATGTGACACAAAAAATTCCGAAATACACGTTTCATGCATGTACTTCTGCATCAGAAGTTGCTTGATGGGAGCGCACCCGTTGCGGTCTGTGGTCATTCTCAATGACACGCTGTAATTATGTAAACTGTCCTTAGTGTAGGTAACATATTTGGTAGAAGAGGAAAACCTAATTATATCTAGATCGAATTCTAAGACTTCTGCGACCCCAAGATAAAAGATTTTCCATGAGAGGTCGCCTGCCAATATATGCTAGACAAAAACATGGCAGTTTGCAAGACATGAATCTATGACACTTCCATTATTAAGGAAGATTAACACAGAAAAGGCAACCAGGAGAAGACAGCGACAAAAGAAATAAGGAAGATATCTGCAGAATCCTTCCTGGATACTCCAAGGGCCGTTAGCATTCATTACCTACTAGCAGCGGCGGTACGCAAGTGCGTGCAAAGACAATGCTTGTTTGGGCAATAAAGTATGAGTAGGTGACTAATTTAAAAAAAGCAGATAGACGGCGCGGGCACTTGATGGTGAATGTGTTTTGATCAGATGCAGACAACCTAAAAAACAAATGTAAAATTAATTTTCGTGTATAATTGGGTTGTAACGACTATTTCGTTTAGGAAGTTAAAGGAAATTCAATAAAATAGAGGCTACTTGCTAGAATAATTACTATGCTTGGCCATACTACTACTGATGCTAAGAATAATTTTTGCGCTGCACGCTAGTCAAGCCAACAGGACGCTGGTTTAGTAAAGTGCTGTGCTGTTAGTGGCGTAGAGATCGACTACATTTTGCAGATACAAAATTATTAGTGTTCCATCTTCTTAAAGTAAAGATTTCGATTTTTTCAATTCAAAACATTTTACAAGCTACGGGAAACATCCTTGGTCTCGCTTGAAAATCACATTGTACATTTTTCATGTGCAACGCGAAAAAAAGTATTGCAATTTTACCAGCAATTGCCCAAGCTGATGGCACTAATTCCTTTCTAACCTGGATGCACTGTAACCCGGGGCAAGATATGTTTCTGCAGCTTTTTGGAAAATTGGCTGCAGTGATTGAAAAATGGGCGAAGTAAATTTTATTTCAAAAGAGTTTTTTGCCCTAAGAAACACGTGCGAATGTCAAACTCGATTTCGATTCATCATGGACTTGATATTTTAACCTAAAACAACTACTAGAACTAATACTACTATTTACGAACAATTTTATTTTCTATTTTGGTTTCTACGAAGGCGTAATACTCTAGGGCAACTAAGTTTTATTTTAGCACTTAGCAAGCCATCTAAAAACTAATTAAAAATATGCTATAATCGTTTAAAGTATTTTTTGGAGACGAAAAGATGCGTAGAGATAAAACGTTTTAGAAAATAAGCAAATCACCAGTAGGAAACTCCACGGTCACAAGAAGAGATTGAGTCAGTGGTACCGCGATAGTGCGGAACACCCACTTTATTTCATTATTTTATTACAATTGATTTACCTTTATCATGGTTACCATTTCTTTAAGTACATAGTGATTTCTACTAAACTAGATAAGGTAACAACCCGTAGTTTTCCCCAAGGATATGGGAGTGGATATAGTAATGTATACGCGGAACAATTTGGGAACTTCGAGCGGTAAAGCGCAGCTGCTACCGATGATACCATGCTTTCCCCGATATTTCCCCGCGATCAAGATGTACTTATTTTACATCCTTGAAGAGAATGTAGTGGTAGCTTAGATATTTTTAGATTATTCTTTCCGTTCTTTTCTGGCAGCATAGATAAATGAAGGAGTGAATGACTTTTCCCAACTTATACCACAGACAATAATTAATAGCGTAGAGTAAGTTTATGTTTCATTGTACTAGTTAGAGAAAAC
The DNA here is from genome assembly GCA_015476325.1 of Cardiosporidium cionae. Lineage (NCBI taxonomy): Eukaryota > Apicomplexa > Aconoidasida > Nephromycida > Cardiosporidium > Cardiosporidium cionae. Next base: position 15,004 of record JADAQX010000619.1, read on the forward strand.
TCCCTCCTTACTAACTAACTAGAAATAAACTATTTAACGTCCTACAGCATATAAGAACTATAGTCAGCCGAAATCTAAAAAACACGACTGGCAGAACGAGATTAATTTTAATCAGAGCAACGCAGAGAAACGTCACTTTCACAAAGTTGGCCTATGGCAACACAACTTCTGATCAATTTTCCAATATTATTGGTAAAAAACATTACAAAACAAAGTTAAGTACGATTAGCTTCGCACAATAACATAAGATACTACAGTAGAAAATGACAACGGAAACAAGAAAATTATACTGAAGTCTATAATATCGCAATGATTCTATTTCAAAAATAGAAAGGGATAAAAGGCAAAACAGAATATAAATCCATTGTCCATTCTACGAATAAAATATTTTCTGAGGTGAAGAAAACATTTAAGAAACATTCTTAAAGATTTTTTCCAGGAAGAGAGCTACAAAATTTAGTTCTTCCTGGCAGCATTCGTGCCCCATACCCTTTTGAGTTTTAAACTTTATGGAGTCCTTTAAATGTGGTTGCAAACGGCCAACAGACTGTCTACTCATTCCAAAAGGCACTAGAGGATCACTATCACCATGGCAATGCAAGATGGGGAAAGAATTTGTTATGGCATTTTTCTCCAGGTCTTTTAGTAGATGTGGAGGAACCCATCCTGATAGGGCAACGACACCTCCCAGGTTAACCTTATATTTTAATGCAGATAAATAAGATAAAGCAGCTCCTTGACTGAAACCACCAATTATAATGTTGGAGGGATCGATTCCAGATTCTTCAATTTCTTTGTCGACGATGTTATGAATCTGTTTCATGCTTACCTCATAACCAGTAACATCTTCGACACTGTCGGCGCTAAGTCCATGAATGTTGGCCCATGCGTTGCTAGGAAATCCTCCATTAATGCTGATGGGCCGTATTGCAGCCATAGGAAAAATGTATTTTGTGTAGGGGTGGAACGGCCGTTTAGAAAATTCAGACGCAAGGAATGTCCATCCTTGGGCAGTATCACCTAATCCATGCATCCATACAATGGTGAATCGATGGAACGAAGTAGGTTTTAAAACCTTCATTTGCAACGAAGGGATATTTTTGTCATCGATCTTAGCCATATTGAAAGATGAAAACAATTGTAGATTTTGAGTGGTAAGAAGAAAAGGGAAAAAGCCTCTGTAAAGAGAGGAGGAATGCTTGTCAGACTTTGACAAGCCTGGACAAGTTGGGATCCACCTCAGACAGTTAACTTTTAATGCATTACCTAGCATTAAACCGTTGCTTTGAAGTTTCGTGCGCGTGTTTTTCTTTGCATAATTATATCGTACACAAACGCGACTATTTCCGCCAATGAGAGATCTCAACAGTACCGGAAAAATGAAGCATGAGCCTTTTTTACTTTGACAAGGTAAAAGGAGGGGATCAGCTTGGGAAAACTGTTTAGCACATAACTTTGGCTGGGATTTAGTACCTAACAGCCAATTCGGTTGCTTGTTTGGACTATTAAAGGGCCAATAAAAAACTGAGCTTTCTTGGGTTATGGATGAATAATCCAATTTAGAAATAGAAAAATTTATCTTTTCAAGGTTTGATGAAAAGTTTGTTGACTGTTTCGAAAGAAATCGTTGCCAAGAGGGTAGAGGTAAAGCCTTGAAAGGGAGCTTCGAAGCAGAAAGTGTCGAGGCTCTCGAAACTGTGACAACCTCATAACAAGCAGATAGAAGTAAGCTTAGAACTAGCCACAGAAAGACCATAAGAAAGTAAAGCATTTAGAGAAACGAGCACTAGAAAATTGCTTATATAAATGTCTGTGAATGGCCCTCCTTTTTGAAGTGCAACAGCATTTCATTTAAATAAAATCGTCAAGGTAGCCATATTACGTGCAGCAAGTCAAATTAGATCATAATACTATTTACAATTCGCGCAGATATCATGTGTGTAAACAATTCATTATAACTGTTGGTGGGTAGCTGAATGGGAAATGACGTACACCAAGCGGAGTGGGGTTACTCCCACTCGGTGAAGACGAGCTGTCGAAAGAAATCAGTTTCATTACAAAGTCGTGAGAACATTGATTGATGATCGACAGTTGAGTACCTGAATCTTTGGTCCTTTTATTTTTGTTGGCTGGGTTTCTGGTTTCGACTGACTTGCTCGACATACAGTTTAGTCGATACTTTTGTAGTATTTTATGTTGCGATATTAGCATCGGCAAACATAGGGCATTTAATGTTTATACATTTGCTGATATACAAAGGTAGAACACGGCCAAGTGTCAAACCACAAAATTTCCATGAAGAAAATGACAAGCTACGGCAGAGACGATTTGCTATAGTTGCAACAAACACTCTTTTTCTTCATCACATGTTACCTTCTAAGAAACCTGTTAACTCTCCTGATTTTTTTCAAGTTAATTTTATTGAAATTTGTACTCTTAGCAGACAGCAAATATACATATTCAATAAATTAACTCTTGAAAATCCCAGGTTGTAAGGTTTACAGAAGCTTTTTGAGAACATTTCCGATCAACTCTTTACATTGGGAAATGAAGACATTTCAAAAAAGATGCTACATGCAGAAGAGGTTTCAAGTGCTTAAACTTGGTGAAAACTGACCGTAATTATATTAACACTAGAAGCATAAACTACCACTAAATCTTGAGCTACTTTTCAAAGTAACGCAGCATTTCTGACTACCAGAAGGCAGTGTTATCTCGTAGAATAAGGGCTGTGGTGTTCTCTATACGGTACAGAAAAGACTGTGTAAAATGGACATTCAGGTTGCATTCTTTTTCACAGAAAATATGAATATTCCTCAATATGCGGGTATATTCGATGATGATTTCTAATATTGAAATTCCTTCCACTTATCATTCAGAGTCAAATGACTATAGATCTAACAATCGAATTGCATTCCATTGAATATCTACATTTATTGCTCCTTGGAGGCGTAAACAGTCGTTTGCCTGGCCTCGTAAATGAATTTCTTTAGATTTTCGACAAAATTTCTTTCCCTGCTGATTCGATTCTTTTGATCTTTCTAGCTTCTGCCAAACAGTTTATGCTAGAATGTTAATAGGATAAAAGAAAATACTCTCTTCGCAGTTTTTTACTTTTGTTAAACAATTATGGGTGTTTTCAAGACTGCAGCACTTAAATATTGTTCTTTGCTTTGGAAGTGTTTTGATTTTTGTGATTTGATGAAATAAAAATATTACGAAACATTAACCTAGGCAACAAGTAGATGTGAAAGCTCTCAATAAAATTTCCATTTAGCAGTTAACCGTATCTTGACGAGCTGAAATTAAGAATAATAACTAATCCAGCCCGCTACCAGTATGCAGCAATAAGGATAATTAAGTTATAGTAAAGAATTTTCAGTCGTTGTCCGGAAGTTGCGAAGAACATTACGGAATCGATTAGCTAGGTTAGAGTACCACGCAAGCATGTCGAGGAAAAGGTTGATTTTGGTTCTTGCTCTTATCGCTTGCTTTTAATTTTATCATTTTATGGTCTTTCTTTAGAGATTTTATATTTTGATACACACGCATAGTATGCGCTTTTTCTTTGTAGAACTAGAATATCCCTGTCTGTCCTCCTCTACGAGACATCAGTAGAGTTATGAAGGCGCCATACTCAGAAAGCCAATGTTCAGGCATATGACGTGCAACGCATGATGGTGGCAAAAGATTATGGTTATATGTTTATTTTTGTTGTATATGGACAAGGCATGTGATGTGCATTCAAGATGCTGCACATTAGTTAGTAGAATGGCTCTTCGTACAGAACAAACGACAACCACTATGCCTGGAACCCAGCAACGATTGCGTCAATGCGTATACCAATAGAATGGTGAATATTGCTTTATTTCCGTTTAACCTGTTACTCACTCTTCTAAACTAATACTCGGAATTATTGATTGACTAGTTAGGGCACGGACACATATTCACATTGTATGCTGATACATTACAATGAAGTGAACAATAAGCAGCGCAAACCCAAGATTTAGTGCAGATAAATTGAATTTTTAAATAAATATCGCATTGACTAAAAGCAAAACATGTGTTTCAGAAAATTAAAATAGTGTTCGTGTATTTTTCATTCGATGTCTGAGCATTTTAGGGAATAAATTCACTCGGTTCAATCGAAAAGAGAATAGAAATGACACATAAAACACTAAGTTTAGAAATGGCGCAGAAAATGTACACAGTCTTAGATATAGCACAGTTTATATAGGGCTAGATTACCTATCTTTGTAATAGTCTACGTTAGCTAATGTGCTCCCTAACTGGGGTAACAAATCGAATTTAGTAAATCCTTATTAGTGATGGTGCAAAGTAGTTTGAACTCCAGCTTCAATTTTTGAAATCATCATACATAGCCCTCCCTGCCTGCAATTTCCCCGCCATGTCAATGAGTTAGTAGTTCGCGGTAGGTAGCTGACACCGAAATAACCACTAGCAAAAACCGCTCTCCTTTTGTTCTTCCATTTACCCTAAAAGTTGAATGCATTTGTTCTGAAGTTATTTTTCCCTAAGCGTTTCTGTAATCCTGCAATGAATTCAATATTGTCTGCTTCTCTTTGCATTGTTTGAGTGTAAACACTTTCCCTCTTTGCTTAAATGCGAAAACTTGTAGGGTATGCTTTCTAAAGAATCAGCAGGTGTATTTCTTCTTTTTTGTCTGTATTAGATATTTTTTGTTTTATCCTTTTCTGTTTTATTTGTGGGCTGCGTTTATCTCTCATTTCTTCCAAGTATTCTGATGGTTGTAATGGATACGTGAGGCTCGTCTAATACAGCGTTCCTCTACCCTATTCGGAATTTAATTGCATGTATGTTTTATCGTATCAAATAACAATGGCCAAGAGTTTGCGTTGCAAAGTATATAGACGATTTCGTTCGGTCAAGCGACAAAAAATAAAAGGTTCGTTCAATGGAGCATGGCTCTTGACTAGGGTTTTTTTATTATTGTGTAGCGGTGGAGGTACTTTAGAAAGGCGGGTATTAACTTTCTGAGTTGATGCCTCCAAAATTAATTTGTATCTGTGAAAGACGTTAGTAAACACCACCATTAAGTAAAGGGCCCCTGTGAATGCAATGACATAGCGTATTATTTTTAATATTTGTGAGTTGCTTTTTGACCACTGCCATGTTTATATATAAGCAAACTGTACATTCAAGTATTGAAAATTTTCTGTTTTCAGAGACAATTGAGAAGGAAAGGATTATTCGTTGCAATGAGGCTCTCCATGCCTCTGTGTATGGTATGATTGATGAAACACCAAAAGTGCTAAATGCTTTCCTTCATCCTGGTAAGAGCAATAGTCTTGCAAAAATATTCGGAGTACGTTTTTTTCTCTCCTTGTATTTTTTTAATCTCTCTTCATGTCAATTTTGATAAGTAGGTTGGCATTTATTTGATTATCTACATTTTTCATTTTCAACAGGTGCTGAGAATGCAGTGTTTCCTCAAGTAAATCGTGCCGCCCCCATAGATTTCCGTGCTGACGCTCTGCCTCTGTCTGGTTTTGCTGGTGTTCGTCAACGCAGGAAATTTTCTGAAACAGAAAAGTCACAGTTGAAGCAGATTTACGGTGATGTACCCGGTTCCCTCTATGCGGATGTCTCTCTTACCCCCCAAAAATCAAATTCAACAACTGAAGGCATATTTTCTATTAATGAGGCTGGAAATTCAAGGAAGGAAATGTTTGCCTCGTCCAGCAGCCACTTTTTGCCATTCGCCAAAATTAAGGCAAAAGTGCGTTCTACCGTGAGAAATCAGAAGTTTTGTGGACAAAGAAAGGGAACGAGGCCCAAAAAACAATAATTTCTTCCTATAATTAGACAAGCTTAAAATATGCTAGCATTCCGGTATGATTTTCATTCCTAGTGTTTAGCGGCCTAGAATCTTATTTTATAGCGTGTGACCAGCGATAGTATCGGTTATTGGTTTACGTTGTAGTTTTCTTTTTTCAACTTTTTGTTTACTGCAAGCAGTTTAAACGTAAAAAGAAAATAAATCTACTAGCAAATGCAGGACTTAAGGAGGCATAGAAGAATTTTATTTTGAAAACTATATATTTGAAAGCATTCCTGGCTGAATATAGCCATGTTAAAGGATTTATAGCATCAGACAGCTGTAGACGATTCGTTATGCATTGATATTTCTTCTGTAAGTGTTGCATCCTCGTTGGAAGTTGTTTTCTGCGCTGCCTTGACAAAGGTATCGATAGCATTATCGTCACAAGAAGTAAGAGACAAATCCAGCATTTCCTGCATACATGGCCACGTTTTGTGGGTCTTAGTCTCACTTTGATATAAAAGGCAGGCTATATAAACGAAATTGTTTAAAGGTAGCTGCGGACTGTACCTGTGGGAGCTGCTGTAATTCTTCAGATTTTAATTGTTTTCCAGCTTCGGATTTAATATATCTGAATTCCACATTTTCTTTCTCTAAAAATGCCTTCGTTCTTAACTCATCCCATGTGAATAGAAGAGGGTCTGTCGTCGTTCCCCAAGGCGAGAGATCCACAATCCTAAGAAATAAAAGAAAACAAACACATTGAGTACAGTATGCTACACTTTTACAATTAGATAAAATGGATTCTGCTGGTTCATTACTTTGGAAAATAGAAAATCATAGCAGTTTTACAACTTCCTCGTAGATTTGAAAAAAAAGCATACCTGCATGTGATATCTCCTTTCTGCATATGGATATAGACATCGAAAACAAAACGTTTTAACTCTATAGAAGGACGCAATACTGTTTCAAATTTTGATTGAATACTATTCATAATTTCTGCTTGAAATAGTCTATCTTGAAGAAAAGAAAAATAGCCTCCAACATCTCGCTGACATAAAGCAATAAGTGTATCCCATGCAACAAAAGAACGAAATTCCATGCCTTCACTAAGAGTTACAAATTTTCTTAAAGAGAGCTTGTAGTTCACTTTTGGGAAATTTGTAGAAGCATACAAATCCTGGCAACCAGTAAAAGCTTTATCCAAATCATGTTGAATCCAAGCCGAGCTTTGCAATTGGAGGAGAACTTCACTAAAGAAAGCGTAGACAAGATGTACAAACAATTAAAATGAAAATTTTTCATTTCATAAAATGAAATTCACCAAAGCAAAGAAATCCTACTACCTTGCGGAAGTGCACTGTAAGCTTCCCAGCATCCATTTCGCATCTTTTGGAGAACTCCAGTTGAGTTTCAACACAACATTGCCACCTAATTCTTGAATTGCTTTCTTAATAGAATCACACAAAGCTTTGAATTCAGGGGTATAGATAAGCGGATATCCTGTTTCCGTCGTTGCATCCTCATCACTATCCAAGGAAGCTTCAAATGAATCTGAAGAGTCTGTATCCCATTCAGATTTACTAGTAATGTAAGAAGATAGTATATATGAAGGTAAATGAATTGAATCTGAAAGTAAAATCTTTTCAAATCCATTTGGTAATTGAAGAGTCCGTGTACGAAAAGTATGTTTCCGTAGTTTTGGTTGCCACACAGGATACTGACAAGCAAGAACTTCATGAGAGCGCATTGCTTCTATAAAAAAATAATAAGCAAAGACAAAAAATTACAGAAATAGAAAATAAGACTAAGTAGATGTTATCGCAGTAGCGAATATTGCCTTTCTGATGACTGCTACAATGGAACACTAAAAGCATTCATAACCGGTCATAGTAACCAAACGTAGAGCTAAAATCTCTACTGTCTTGCATAGGTTTCTAGAATTCTCAGAATGGGCAGTCACTAACATCCCCAAATGTATAGAATACCACTAACTCAATTTAAACAAACATTTTTGGCATCATGAAATAATAAAAATTCATGAAAATTTCAACAGCAAGATACCAGCGGGTCCCCATAAAAATTGGAGGAAATTTTCAAGCTCTCGAGCAACGGAAATATGCTTCGAGGAAACAGTTGAACCGAAGAGGCTGCGTGGAAAATTGTGGATTCCTGTTATTTCTACAGAAGCATCACTCAATCCTTTGAGTTCTCCATGCAACATTGCAGAAGTATCAGCACAATCATTAGTTATTTTAAAAGTAATATAGCCATAATCAGTTTTTTCCTGTATGCTTTCTTCTACTCTCAATGGTGAAGGAAGATCGATTTTTTCCAATTCCATTATATTAGATGCCTTCTCTGATGCTTGCGTCCCTGCAATCGCATACGCTATTTCTGGATGCAGACAAATCTTCCCGCTTGATGATGCAGATGACATGCTTACTGTAGAAAGCATTGAACAAGGCAAAAAATATGTGTAGCAGCAGAGTAAAGAAACAAATAAAATATTGCAGTGATATTGCGAAGCAAACGCATCAAAGAAATCATTGCATTGCTGCCATGAAATGAACAGATTATCCCTAAATCGTTTTCCACAAAGTGATAACAAAGAAGATCAATAGCTATAGCCGCAATTTCTTTATTTGTATTGCAGAGAACGTAATGCATATTTTTCCGTTTAAAGCTAAAAGCAAACACGCTCATGACATCATATCGTTTGCGCACAGAATAATGCACTTTTCAAATCGTCGTACATTTACTATTTACAACATTAGAAGCTATAAATAACTACTCTTGATGATCCTTTCGATTACCTTTTATCATGACAGAACAAAACTCTCCGGATTTGTCTTGCTCCATAGAATTTTTTTCCTCTGGGTAATAGCATCCAAGGGAGATATAAAAGACCCCATGCAATGATGGTACAAATTCATTTCCATTCGTATGTGGCAATATACCGGTGGTTGGGCTGAAAGCCTCATTTGGGGCTTTTTCAATACTCGAGCTACCAAAAGTAGTGCGCTTTTCCTTGAAAGTACCTTTTGAAGATGGAGGCAAAAATATGTTTGTCAGCTCTCGCAACCCATTTTCAGGCACTGGCTCACAATAGAGATCTTTGCAAAGATCCAAAAAGCATTCATTTAGACATGGAGCAACAGGCTTCTCTGATGAAAGGTACAGCTGAAGATTCCGCCCAAAGAGCCGGTATATCCACCCAAATAAGAGAGGAGCAGGGGTAAGCCCATGAAAAAGGGTACCCCCACTCTGCTGGGGTATGTTTTTATGTCTTTCCATGAACTCGTTTAATTGGAAGCATATGGTAGGTGCTGATGATCAAGCATGATGACGCAGCAGTATGCTATAATCCACTAGAAGACAGAAAATTTCAGTTATTGCTGTCCATAATGATAATACTAGCTAGGAAAAAACATAGTCTTGAACGACGGCATAGTCATTCAAAAATGAACATTTTAAGGAGTACGAAAGGTTGTAACGACCATTCCAGTTTGGAATTCCTCGCAGCAACAGCAATGAGGAAGGAATCGACCGAGGAAAAAGAAAATAGGGAAAAGCATTTGCAATTTTTCTTAAATTAAAAAGAAAAAGCGGACATTATTTTGAATAGCTTCACTAACAAGTAATTTTTTCGAGAGAAACTGAGATTATTCTTCGCATCCCGTTGTACTGAAGAGCTTTTCCAACGAGTAGTTGATTAAAGCATCGCGATACCCGCTTCAAAAGTTGCGCAGAGCAGTTCTTGGCATGAGCTATTAATTATATAAAAGTTAAAGCAAGCAAGATTACGCTATAATTCTAGCAAAAAGGCAACTCATAAAACGATCAAAAAATCCATTTCATGAGAATGAATACGCTCTCCCAGTAAAAGTGAAGAGATTATTAAGTAGCGCACCTCATATCTATAACACTGCATGAAATAAATTAAGTAATTTATCAGCCATTGCTTAAATTACAGCAAACTTAATTTTAAACCAAAAATTATTTGATAAACAAGAGAAGCTAAAAAGTAAAAAAAGGAAATGCAAGTGGCATAGTAAAGCCTCAAAAATATTGCAATTCTCAATACCAAAGCGATGTAGTGAAATTTTTTCACGGTTGATGATTTGTCTGTCGCAAATCCCAAAGTTGTTTTAGTGGTGCATTACTTCAATTCAGGATTCTGTGCGCGTCACCACCAGCCATCTAGCGGAATAGTTAAATTTTATTAACTCTACATTTTTTAGATTAAAAGCTGGATAAGTAATTCTGATCCTTTTTGGAATCATTATATTAATCTTTCCATGTAATTGATTCGACGTTTTGAAGTAAATCAGAATGTTTTACTGGTATAAGAACTTTCCAAAATTGTATATAAAAAATTGTAGCTAATGAGCTCTTTAATGCGCAAAGCAAATTAACGATAGAAGCATGGGACGCTAACAGTAAAAAATAACGATATACATTCAGCATTATCAATAGAAAATGCTAATATGAATACACTTGGAAGAATAAAATTTTCCACAATTTAAGTAAATTTATTTCAGTATGTGTAAGCTATTCCACTTGCTATAGAAAGAATTTTGATGCATCATTACAATGCTGGGAATTAAAAAGATCATTTTCCAGCCTCAATTTTTTGTCTTCGAAATCGTAATAGATGGCATCAAAAAAGATTGTTGCCTTTAGGAAAGCTCAAAGTGAACGACAACAGTTTTGTTAGTTCAGATCCTTTACATTCCGTTTTCCATTGAAGAAGCACTCTATCTCCATACGCACAATTTACAAATTGAGAGAAACCCGCCTTGTTCTTCATCACATTCCCTACCTATAGTTTTATCCTTGCATGAACACTCAGCGCTTTATTGGGAAGTTGATCATTTGTATCAGTTAATTTTTAGTGATACGGTTTCTGATTACGAATTGTTTTTGTTTCTTGGTAATTGTAACATTTTCTTAACGTTACTTTTCGAAGATAACCTTTCCCCATTCAATTTTAATATTTTAATAGTTACATACGAGAATACGTAGCAAAAATAACAACACATCAGAGACGCCATCGAATTTGTGTTGTAATATACGATGCGGTGGCAAAGTAGAAAGAATTTACTAATGGATACTAATGGAATGCTAAGCCAAAGAAATATTGAGATTGAATTTTAAGCAGTAACTTTTGATAATATTCACCCCAGTAAGGGGAAATTTGGCAGCAATCGAAGTTTTCTGCAAAGATTTGCATAATAATTCTTGCCGTATTGAGTAACATCTCCTTTTCTGCAGCAAAATGTTCTAAGGGTAAAAGGGGAAAATTAATTAGACAAAATTAAGGCTTGTGTAATTATTTGTGAGTGCAATATAAGGAACAAAAGGCAATATTTCCGCTTTACTCATTATGACTTGTCTTGTTTGAACTCACTAATGTATAGAATAAGGCATAGTAAAATAAATGACTGTAAAACATTTAATCTGTAGGCAATTGATACGAAGAACAACGAATAAACACCGGAGAATTAGACTCGTTATTGATGGTATATATGCACTATGTCAATGTGGAGGCCACACATTATGCGTAAGGCCGAAGAGAACATACAAAAAATCTGAAAGTTTTTCTTGCATATTCTTGTCTCCCCTTTTCATTCATTACCGTTGTATACCTTCTCCGTCCCTTATGCGATGGCCGTTTTGCGCGTAGCGCGTAGTACAACTGGAGAAAAAAGGAGAGATGCCGCGCGTTCTTTTACAGTAGAGAAAATTAAAAGACGTCAAGGAAGGGACGCACTATAATTTTTACGCAAATCTAATAACAGTGTTCACAAGAAATGAAAGAATAGTTTTGCACTCCACTTTAGTGATAAGGCACATTTGCTCAATTTATGCAGCACTACGTACCACCGCCCTGCGAGAGATTTTTTGATTATTCTTTTATCAAGCATCACTTGTTGTGGTACACTTGCTCATAACATCACTTTGCTTTGCCCCGTAACTTAACGAAATACTTTTAAACAAATTCTCCTCCTCAAAGCCACGCAATGGATATCCCTAATCCTGTGCATCGTCTAGGGCCGCTTGCGCCTCCTCCTCGATTATTATGTGGACCTGGGTATGCAAAGTAGTAAAGGGGAAAATAGAATGCATAGGTACCGTTTTTTGTATAGGAAAAGAGACTGTACTGCGCACGTGCTTCTTCCGAACGACCTATAATTTTCCACATCATTTTGACTAAAAGAAACGATAAGTGCGAGTGCATAGGGAAAAAATGCAGTTTTTTAAGTGCCATTAAGGGCTATTATCCGTGTAGAGCAACAGAAGAAAAAGTTTCATGCGTGTACTTCTCCGAGCACAGTAACCACATTGCGCGGAAAAAGTTTTCAAGAAATTCCAGGATGTGAAAAGTAGAGCATGAACAAACAGAGGGTGGTTCGATTCAGCGTAAATTTTTGTGTTGCTTTGAGTTATCAACGAATTCGTATGTTCATTTTCAATATAATTTTCGTTTATTTCGTCGCAAGTCGAGTGGTAGAGCGTGGTAATAAGAAGCAAGCATCTTCAACACTTTTTATCAATTCATTAGGCGATGGTACTGCGGCAACTACGAGCAAATTCTTTCAAAGCAAGATTTCTTGGATCGTAATATCCTTTATTAAAGCAAAAATCATTAGTCATTGAATTAAACTAAAGTTGATAACATCACTAATCTCTCATTACTTAATACACTTTCGCTGACAGGATTTACTAGCAGGAGTGAGAGTTAACTTTTTTTTTATTACATTAAACACTTTTTCTACTTCTTTATCAACTCGGTTCAATACAGACTGTGCGTCGGTTGCTAATTGCCTGTTAATACATTGAAAGATTAATTTGTCAAATGGAAAAATAAAGCTTCGATAGTAAAGAAAAAACGCATATATTGAATTCTTTGTAGATTTCTCGCCAATAGATAGGAAGGTACTGCTTATAGAAGAGGAGCCAATGACGCGCCCATAAACGATTTATTTATATGTTCTACCCTGAGTTTCGTTTTCTCTATCTATTGAAGATCCATTGTCTGTTATCCTTCTTACTCCTTCTCTATGTTTGTTTAGACCAGGAAATGCCCATCCACGCGTTCATGCGGCCATGTCTCTCCCTCAAGTAAAATGAGAAATTTCTTCCAAGCATTTTTTTTTTCATAAGCCAATGAATGCAAGCTTTCATTTAGTGTTTGTATACTTGAAGGCATGTACTGTCAGCCTTTTGTATCCTTTTAAAGCATATGTAGTTGCGTATTTTTCCTGATTCATAAACTTTTAGATTTATCACTCTTTTTATTTTTTCATAGTTTTAATAAGCTGCTTGTATTCTTTCCTCAGTTGGGTCATATGGATCCTTTGTTTTTACGTATATGTGAGGATGTGAAAGAGCTTCTTCGCTATACATGGCAAACTAAGGAACTATTTACAATCCCTGTATCTGGTGGGCATAGATATTTAAGGAGATGCTTAAATGTGGGATTGCAGGAACAGAAAGATAGTCATGAAGAAATATATAGAATACATCACGTCCTTAAAGAAGTAATTAGTAGGGCAACAAAAAGAAAAAGGATAGCTACCATTTTTGGCCTCCATTTCTTGTAATTTCTTTTATATAAAAATACTTTTCTGTAGGTAAACTTGGATAGTTTTGTAGAGGGTATAAGCAATGTCGGTATCCTCTTTCTTTTTTTTGTCTCCTTCTGCTTTCATGTTTTCATCGATGTATGGATAAATCTAGTATTTTTTTATATTGCAAGAAAATACTCGTTTCTGTCATATCTCGATACATTTTTTACGCTGTGCGCTATCTTTCTCACATATACAAAAACTGACTTCTCTTTACCTCAAATTTTTTTATTTTATACCTCTTACTGGATTCCTCTACCTCTCTCACTTTATTTCTATTTCCTTAACTCTCTCTTCCCTCTTCTCTACCGAATTCTACACCTCTAACTCTACTTCTCTCAGTTTACATCTTTTTCTCTCTACTCTTCTCTCCCGCATTCTTCACCTCTTTTTTTTTCATTCCCAACGTCCATTTATGGGGAAATCTCTGATGGCTCAGAATAGATGATTTTTGTGGTTTTTCTCTCTTCCCGCCTCCGTCTTCTACTGCTGTTTCTTATCGTATTCTTTCTTCTGGAAAATAGTGAAACAATTTGCATTTTTTAAAATTTTCTATGCTAAATGAAAGAGCCACCACACATATCTCCATTGCTTTACACGTGTTGAAATGTTAGTTTTTTTCCTCAATTTTTTATATTTTTGTATGTACAAAAAAAGCATATTCTAAGATATCCATGCTTCTATTGTTTTTGAATACTAGTCTATTTTAGACGTGTTTTTGTCATATTTTTTTCAAAACTATTAAGAAAATAAAATGTTATTGTATATGTATAGGCACCGGTTCTGCTGCATGGGAAGCTGCCATAGCAAATGTAACTCGTCCTGGCGATGGTTTGTTTTTATTTTATTTTATTTATTTTTCTATAAAAAATATTTTATTTTATTTTTAGTAGATTTCTCATGTTTTGATGGATTTTTTTTGGTTGGTGAATTTTACTTTACTTTTTGATGGGTTATATATTTTTAAAATAAAGATATTTCACAGGTTAAATGTACTTTTTATTATAAAAAAAAAATTAAATACATGAAACTATATTTAGAAAAATTTATAATTTTTGTCCAATTTTTTTTCAGTGTGTATACATTTTTTTTAAAATATTATTTTAAAAATATCTAAATTTGTTTTTATAGTGCATTTAGTATGTGTGAATGGCTATTTTGGAGAAAGACATTGTGATATGGCCAGCCGTTATGGAGCGACTGTTCATCGCATTGATAAATCTTGGGGAGGCGTTTTTTCTTACGATGAAATTGCAGAGGCTTTGCTTCAGTATAAACCACAAGTAGAATTTTTTATTATTATAATATTTATAATATATATCTATATATGTGAAACAAAAAAGAGATGTAGAGTATATTGGATTATAAAAAAAATTAAAGATTTTGAGTATAAATCTATAAAAATGAAAGATAGAGAGAGAGTAGAGAGTATAAAAATGAAAGATAGAGAGAGAGTAGAGAGTATAAAAATGAAAGATAGAGAGAGAGTAGAGAGTATAAAAATGAAAGATAGAGAGAGAGTAGAGTATAAAAATTATTAAAGATAGAGAGAGAGTATGTAATCTATTTGACTTTTTATTCTCTACTAAATATTGAATAGTAGAATAGCCACGTTTTGGTATAAGTTTGAGAGAGAAAATGGGATAAACAAAATTGTAATACAATGAAGTATTGTAGGAATGTGTGTGATAAATTTATGGATTAAAATTAAACGAATTATAAAAGCAAAACATTTATAGGAGAAAAGAAGAGGAAATGAAACAATTTGGAAAATTTTAGAGAAGGAAAAATGAAACCTAGAAAGTAGCAGAGAGTATATATAGAAGGAAATAGGTTGAATTTTTTTTTTTGAATAGAATTATGTAGAAAGAGAGAAATGATTTATAGAGTGATAAAGAAATTATAAAAAAAAGTATGCAAACAAAAAAATTGAAACAAAAATTAAAAGAAACAAAGTGTTTCAAGAGCTGAGATTATAAAAGAAAAAGTATAGACCCACAGTTTAAAAAGAGATATTTTTTACAGGAATATAATTTTTCGAGTGTTTTATTATATTTTTTTTATTAAATTGTAAAAAGAAATGATAAAATGTGCGTTTAAAAATTTTTCTTTTTTGGAAATGATTTTTTCTATTTTATAGTACAGTTTTGATTATTTTATTTTATTTTTTCTATTTTCTTGACTCTCTTTAATATCTTAATTTTTCTTTACTCTCTTAATTTCTCACTTTCTTTAATATTTGTTTTTTTTTCCCATTCTTTCATCACTCTATAGACTAATTCTTCTCATATCCTCATTCTATAGAATTCTTATTTTCTTTTTGTTTCTCTCATCTTCAGTTTCTGTGGGTATGTTATGCTGAAACATCCACCGGTGCAAAGCAGCCATTGGAAGGCATTGGCCCTCTTTGCCATCAGCTGGATTGTCTCTTCATGTTGGATACAGTTACAGCCATTGGTGGAATTCCTTTATTCTTAGATGAATTAGAAGTGGATATTTGTTATGCAGGAACTCAGAAATGCCTTTCTTGTCCTCCTGGAATAGCGCCTCTCATGCTCAATCAACGTGCTTTATCTATTATCAAAAAACGAAATGAAATGGTTTGATTTTCTTTTATTTAATAAAGATGAGATGGTGGAGTGAGAGATGAGAGATCAGATGAGGGGGAGTGAGAGATGAGATAGAGAGATGAGATAGAGTGAGAGATGAGATAGAGTGAAAGATGAGATAGAGTGAGAGATGAGATAGCGAGATGAGATAGAGTGAGAGATGAGATAGAGTGAGAGATGA
>JADAQX010000620.1:0-31196 GCA_015476325.1 Cardiosporidium cionae
TTCCGCTTTCATCCTTTCAACGTTAATACATCTCAACCGAACTTACAAACCTCTCAATAATATTATTCGGTATTCGCTTCCACAAACTCGCTCGCTACAAACCATCGTAATAATACAATTGTTACACCAATGATAAAATTAACTATTTACAACTACATTTGTCTAACATTTGAGTTGTAAGAAAGCCGAGGATATCCAAGTGGAATCTTCGTGCTTATAAACTATCTATAATTGTATATATGTATGTATAAATATGTATAACTACATGTATACTTTCTTTCCTAACTTCGGAAATATATACATGCAAGATTACTAATCGAACTTACCTAATAAGTTGGATTACCCAAAACACAACGCATCTTACTTTAGACGATTTGATTGTTGACTGTAAACTTTTGTGAGTACAAATGATTTACTCAATGATTAATTCTAATGTACAAATGTATCAACTTGAGATACATATTTGATTTTGATTGCTGACAGAACTTTTGTAAGTACAAATGAATTCGCTGCTCAATTAACCTTAATAAAAAGAGGTATCAACGTGTGATACTCACCCAAATAACTCGCTTCTCTCATTGATTATCCCGCAACTAATGAAAAGAAAACATGTAAGTGTAAACTGTAGATAGGAATTTGCATTTCTAAAAGTTGCACTAAAATATCTTACCCAAATGTCGTCGACAACTTGATCGACGCCCCTAAACCGTACCCAGGAATCGGTGTACAAAAGTACATCTGTTGCCGGGGGGCAACAGATTCTTTTACATCTTTTTAATTGTTGCGAAGTGTGTTTTCAATGCAATTTACCCTATTTTTCAAAAGCAAAAGTGCGAACTGTTCCAATTTTTCTATTTTCATATACTAATTTTTCGATGATCCTAATTCTAAAACGAGCACAGTCAGACTTGCTCAAAAGCAAAGATAAAAGGATAGCACCTTTGCGCTAATCCTCTCTTAGCAATAGCTGAAAGAAAGTAGTTGCGAAAGCAACATTCTTTCCCTTTTTTTGTCTTTTTTCCTCTGCTCATCTTTGAGCAGAAAGCTGTAATTCATCCTGCAATTATAGCAAAAGCTGTGGAAAGTTCCAGCAGCCGTGAGAGAGTTTTTAGGGCTTTCTCTTCTCCATTTTCCTCAAGTTTTTAAAAGTTTTCTTGAGTTTTTTCTTAGCTTACGGCTAGTCCTCTTCCTCATTTAGAGAGGAAGTAAATTTTAACTATTTTTCCTTGATCTCAATTTTACAGAGATCACAACAAACAGCTGATCCAAAAGGATCACTAAAATTCTACTTAAAATTCAATTGCCTTGCATTGAATTTCTACTTTTAATTGTTGCTGCACTTACATTGCCTTCTAAACTATTTTTCTGACTTCTCTCCCTTTCCAAATTAACTTGAGAGCTTGGCTGGCCTACCTGTTTTCTGCTGCTTCAAGGTACAACTTGGAGTTTGCGTGTAGTTTGACAAGGGTCGCTACACATTGCACTCAAATACAATGCTAATCATTTTTCCCTTAACTTACTACCACTCCAGGCATCGTTATCATTTTTACTACTCACTCTTACATCCTTTCAAAGTTACCGCGTATTAAAACAAGAATTAGTTACTACTAACAATAATGATTTCAATTCTACGAAACTTACTACAAATTACCACAATAGTATAATTGTTACAATAGAAGTGCATGCTATACCAAATTCAATCAAGTAATGAAAATAGAGTTTCAATTTTTAAACGGCATAATTTGCAGACTGTTCAAATCAATATGCCTCGTTTACACAATCAATGCTTACCTGGAAGCGTAAAGCTACTTTAATACCTACGAACATTTATTAGAAGGAAGTTAAAATGCGCTTACAGAAAAAAGAGTGCTTAATTTTAGTTTGCTTTCCTTTTCGTTGTGTCTTATTTTTTATTTAGGCTAGAAGTGTTGATTTTTCTTCACAAAATTATGGAATAAAGCTATTTTGAGTTTCTAAATGACTTTAAATATAGCCTGATTTCTCTTGATTACGAATTATATGGAGTTAGCGTTATTTTTCTTAAGTGGTGCACCCCATTATTTTGGGTAAGCTAACAAATAGCAGCAATTTTTACTGCAGTGCTTGTAAAATTCAATTTTTTGGTTACATCACAAAACATTAATACGAATTTGTTCAATCAATCATAAGCCGGAGGGACTGATCAAATCAAAATACCTTATTTCCACTTTCTTCCTCTACGGATATGATTGGTTTTACCTTGAAATGGTTAAGCAATTCATTTTAGCATCTGCAGAAAAGAATTACGCCTTCAATCAAATTGGCTATTACTCATTTTGAAAGTCATTACGATATCTCACAACTGTGAATTTAAACTATTGTTACTTCATCAATTTCAAAAACTCTTATAACAAAGCGATATTGATATATGCATGCTCCGAAAAATCAGCATTTAACTGAAAAAAGTAGACATGGGTTTGCTGAATGCATGGCATATTTTTGAAAACTTGTGCTATGGTTAAATCGAGAATTGGTAGAGTCCATTTCAAATTGTGTTTTAATTACTGCAAACAGGGAAACGAAATACGGAAGCATTTACTGAAAAAGGAAGAATTTTAATGCAATAATATCAAGGTGGATAAGTATGGAGAAGATAGATTACTGAAAATATAATCCACTAAAATAAAATTGCATCTCGGTTGCGGCTAGATTCTTTTTAAATTTTTCCTAATTTAGTCGATTTTTTAAAATTTAGGTGCCTACAAAGCTCGTGCCGTGTGATTCTACTTCTTTAATAATTCTGTTAATTCTTGCTTATGAAACTTGCGCAAGTTTTGAACAGTAGAAAATCCATTTTTTCAGATCATCTCATCATAGAATTGCAATAAGCGCTTTCACAAATTAGCAATTGATAGGCAGAGCGTATTAATCACTCGGCTGTTCATACAGTTAAGATTAATTTATGTAAAGGTAAATTTCAATTATTTGGAAATGAAGCTCTTGCTTGAAGTAATACCAAATGCTACATGCAATTTATTCCAGCCTATTTTCTTTGCAAGGCTATTTTTTGGCATTCTGAAGAAAAATTATCTTTGCTTTCTTCACAGACAGTGCTCTAACATAGAATTTGCTACATGATGTGGAATGTCAAACGTGAACGTGAAGAAATTGATGTACAGCTTTGTCCTTTTAGCCATAAAAAAGACACCTTCCGGTAGAAGAGCTTCACCATGAAGAGGTACAGCAATTTTATATCAAAATTTTTATCTGCACGCTCATAAAATGATTAAAGTAGGGCCAAATAATGAAAGCACATACAATAAAAATTACAACAAATTTGATTCGAAATAGGATAGAAAAATTTTGTGAAAATTGCTACATTGGTGATATTGTTTCCTGACATGGCAAGCCCCCGGCAACCAATTTACATTAAATTCCGGGTACATGCAAAAATATCTATTTTAAGACTACCGCTTTGTAAAACTATCGACATCTTAGCCTTCATAAAGATGGCTACATCCAACCGTGTATTTCACCGCAAGCTGTATGCATGGTAAGTTGTTCAAAAGTAGTTTATCTCATGGGATTCATTTCACAGTTCGTTTTTTGAACATGTTCTAAGGCCTACAACTACTGCTTTTCATTGTTTGTGTCTCATTTTTCTACTTTCATTTTGAAGTATTTTCTGGGTTATGAGGGCTGATTTAGTTACTTTAATATTCTAAAGGGTAGGGCTTCATGAGAAGTATTTTGCCTTGAAGTAGCTAATGCAAAAAATCATGCCGAAACTTCGTCCTCCTCGTTCCTCTGCCCAGAGGAATATACATGATGTATACCGACACTCTCTTTCTGTTTTAGATAATGCTAAAGCTGCTTCCCCTGTAGCAGAAGTGTCGGAAGAATCCCAACAAGAATCTCCAGAAGGGTTTGTAAATCCTCTACCCACACTGTGCAACGAAATTGAATCTTGTTCAACATCTCCCCCAGCATCATCTATTATACCTCTGGCGATGTGGGATTTACATCAATGTGATGCTAAAAAGTGCTCTGGACGAAAGTTACACCGTTTTGGCCTTCTCCGCCTTCTTACCATATCCCAGCGCTTCAATGGGCTAATCCTCAGCCCGCACGCCACTCAACCTTTGTCGTTGCAAGATATACCATTGTTACAGAAAGGGCTCGCTGTTATTGATTGCTCCTGGAACTCTTTGTCCAAAGTTCCGTTTCGAAAACTACATAATGGTTAATAAAATATTGCTTTTATACTTGCGAATTTTCAATGGGGAATTTTTCTTATGTTGGAGTTCCTACACCCCTTTACGTTTAGTATGTGTTATCTACCAAATTCATATCTAAACTATTATTTTTACTTACCTTATAGGAAAAGAACGCTTGCTACCCTTTTTGGTTGCCGCGAACCCCTTGCATTATGGAAAAGCCCATCAACTCTCCTGTGTAGAGGCGCTGGCCGGAGCACTTTTTATAGCAGGTTAGTAGCAAGCTACTCTATGTTTACGTTCATTACCCTCTCGTAAGCAGTCTACTTTTTCGTTATAATTCTTTTCTTTTTTAGAATGTCTCAAAGCAATGCATGTTTTTCCGAAAGTCAGGCTGTGATTTTTATTACCGTTTGCTGCACCTATCTGTGGGATAAAACGCTTTGTTACTCCCTCTATATTTATTCCATGCTCAGTATCTTTGCATTCCCTTTGAGAGAGAATGTAATGGTTGCTCCTTGCAATTTGCTCATCAGGTTTTCGAGAGCAAGCTGAAAAGATTCTTTCTTTATTTAACTGGGGTCCAACGTTCGTGACAATAAACGAAGAAATACTTCTACTGTACGCAAAGGATGGCTTCACACCCGCCGAAATAATTTGCCTGCAGGATGCTTATCTAAACCAAGCTCGCCAAGAAAAACTTGATCGCAAGTGTTCGACTTTTACGCATGCTCCAGATGTAATTTGTCGCGACGATGAATTCGATTATAAGGACACAGATAGTATGCAAAATGCATCAGCGTATTAAACTCTAGTTTGCTCTTATAATAGGAATTACACAAGTTCCTATACTATACACGAGATTTTATACTTTGTCTCGCACCATACGAATATTTTCAAATCTCATCTGGTGTGTTATTTTAATACAGTATAAGACTTTTCTCATAGTACTTATGCGTGTAGTATGTACATAGCAATAAGTTTATTCCAAATCTACTAGCGTGTGGGAATGCTGTGTAAGCTTTTTCCTATCTCTTCGACTGGTTACGAGATAATTAGAGTAAATCAAATTGTCAATAGTATATCTTTTTTAAGAACAATTGCGTCTTTCCAGAGAAACTGCAAGCTGTGAAACCCACCAATATTTGTGTGGCTTGCACTTATCTTGTGAGTAATCCCTAAGTGTATCGATAACCGATCGTAACTTTCTTCCTGATGGCACAGTAACCAGTGTCGTTCAAATTTTTTAAAAGGTCTTTTATCCTTCCTAACATAATGATGTAAATGTTTATTAGAATATTGGAAGCATGCAAGTAGAAAACTCAAGGGAATATTTAGGACTGTGTGGAGTTTATTGCGAGATAAAATGCTTATTTGGCAGTTTTGGCTACCTTAAATATCTTGTTCATGCAGCAACATTGTATCTAGAGATATTTCTGTCGACTAGTATATCGTTGCTCGATTTATCTCCGAAAACCAGCTTAGTGTAAGTATATTCATCGGCACGAAAGAAGGAAATTTTTTGGTCACCAAAGAAATGGTCGTAAATGCGGCACTAAAATTAATCCATTAACTTATGACAATTTTTAATACGAGCTTTGCAGAACAATTAATAGAGTAAGAAACAAACTGAGATATCCGATCGTTAAAGAACAATCAGCTGAGAATTGAAGAGAAACTATATAAAGAAGCAGAAATTAGTAGAAAATTATCCAATTCCCCCCTCTACTTAATTTTCTCCGTTACCTTATCTCATGATTTCTGCTACCTTTGTTGTATTCAAAATTACTCGCTTGCTCCAAATTTTTATATCACAGGTGCTACATTATTGCTGCTAACCTTGCAAGTCTAATTTGGGTTAGCAGCAATCAAAATCAGTCATATAATACATAATGCCTTCTGATTAGAATCAGCAAAATCCAATGTGTAATAGTATGCACTACTTTCTATAAAAAAATAGAATTGTGTCTTTTCAAAGAGCATTCACATTGAAAAGTTTTTATTTAGAAATCAGTAAATACTTGATTGGGAGAAATGTGGCCGCGAGCGCAGACAATTTGCCACAACGATGTGACTCAATAAAATCACTAACCAGAACAAGGAGAGTATAACTGATTAAACAAATACATGCACAAAGATGAAAGGCTTCTCAATAAATATGTCATTTCAATGATTGCAGCGAGTCTTTACAACACATCTTTTTAATTTTTACATGTTGAGAATTAGCTAGGTAGATTGTAAAATAGATCAGCATTTTCGGAAAAACAACCAAAGATATCAGGTAAGGATCATCTTCACAATAAGGATAAGTAATTAAGGTGGCTGGCTCTTCGAGGAAATCTCTCAAAATACTTCATATTAATCTGGATGCTCAAATTTCTTCAAATGTGACGATTCCTCCGCAAGTTTGCATGGTAATTGATGGAACTCTCTAAAATAACTACTCCGTGGCAATAGGATTTTTCAGTTTATCTTAATCGCTCCTTCTCATAATATTTGCAAGAGGGAACGCCGCGAATTTTTATAAAAAATTTAAACTGCATACGATGCTTTGTATCAGTTCCTTGAGGCAAATGGGCAAATGCAACGACCCGGGCAGTGCCTTTGTCTAGTGATTCAAGTCTATGGATATCTCTTCATCACAAGAAATTGTTTTGGGCTCCAACTATGTTTCCGATGCATCTAACGCATTGACCTCATCATCTCTTTTGCTTTACTTATATGCAATTTCGTTCAGGGAAACATTTTTAGCTTGCATTTCGTATCCTCGACATGTATGAACGAAACAACTCTTATTTGTCTTCCCTGCGTTGGAGAATTACATTGTCTAAACACAAATGCTTTCATAAATCAAGTTTTAACTGCAGACGCTGAAAACGAAATGCAATTTGAGTCATTCAAAAGAGTGGAAACTGAGAGTTTTCTCACTTTTGGCGCGATTTTTTTGTTACTCCCCTACCTTCAATGTATCTGAAACTTTGATTCACTCATCATGGCAGCTGATACAACTATTTCCATCGAAGATAGCGAAAAGCTTGCTCGAATATCGCACATTTCTCCAAAAGAGATGAACGAAGAGACTCTCTTGGAATACTTACGGGTGCTTCCATAGAATGTTTTTGCAGAATTTTAAGCAATTGGATTGACGGGAGATTAATTGATTGACTGCCTTGTATGTATCTAGAGCATGAAATCTTCTGAGTAAATCTTTTTTGGAATTTTGGAAGTTGTTGTAATAACGTAGGACTGCAATGGCTGGACAGGCATTATGGAGCGCACATTATGTAAAAACTTTGAAAAGTTTTCAAACTTTTTCCAAAGAAGAGTGATTGTAGGAGTTTTGTGGATAATCCAGTTCTTATGTGAATATTGGCAAATGAAAAGGTTGCTGCATGTATGCTAGTCTTAAGAAGGACTACAAGGATAGTTTGTGTGACGTGTTTTCTTCATTCTACCCATTTGTTGCAAAATGAGTACCCCCCCTAGCCATGTTTGCATATTTTCATATCCAAAGGGAGTAGTGACAGTTTTTTAGTAAGATTTAACACCATAAAAACTATAAAAGTAGGAGAGGTTTGTGTGAACAACCGTATACCTCTCATTCTTGAGAAAAAACAGGTGCATTTTATATCTATAAAACCGAAAAAAGAAATACTCCATGTCCTTATAATTTTATAGGTAACACTCGAACCCGATGACAATCCCTTCCCAGAGATTCACAATTATATAAATCTATATAAACGCTTGTATGACTGGGCCAGCAACTCCCTAGATAGCACACGATCTGAATTATTGGATGTATGCTTCGCTGTCTTTGTAGAGATGTATGCTAAGCTACTGCATCACCATGCCCCTTCTGGTATGTAGGAGAATCTCCTACAGTGTATACCTGCTTTTAATAGTGTGTTCATCACGTGTAATATCAAATGCTGAGAAGAAAAGTACGTTTTTTTTTATGAGAGTAGTAGTCTATAACGTTTTCTTTTGGGGAGGAGAAGAGGTAGTTAAATCAAAATATGAACCCTTTTTAGCCACAAGAATAGAGTTGCAACCCCCTAATCAATCTGTAAGCTTAACCATTTGTTGTGTTTGTTAGTTCTTATGTTTGGCTGCATTGTGTGTAAATGACAAGCCAAATACTTTTTTTTTTTTTTTGCATATCTGTTTTACTTATTTTCATGCTAGGTCTTATAAATGCTGTGGAAGCGCTACGTGTCATGTATTTTTATCTATGTTTATGAATATATTGTAAATTCAGCTGCCCAGTTCATGACTTGCTTTGGATTATTGCATGAGGGTCGATATCGCCACGCCATTGCAGCTTTAAAAGTCATGACGCACCCTTCTCAGCTTGCAGATTGCTCCGAATTAGGATTTGGAAAAGATAGGAAACGAAAGAGGATCTACTTATCCAAGTTCGTCGATTTTTTAAAAGTATTTCTTTGATTATTTCTACTCGAAGTTCGTAGTGTTTCCATTGCAATGCGAGGGGTCGCAGGGAAAATATAGGCAAACGCCGCTCTACTCCCTCCCCTCACTATGGAATGGAGGGGTGGAAGTGACTCTCTGTGAGCATATTCATAAAAGAAAAGCAAAGGAGATTAAAACACTGGAGATTAAAGAATGGAATGGCAGAGAAATGGTTTAAGGCAATAGGATTCCTCTAAGCAAGTCCTATGCATACGAAACAGTATGATATGACGAGCCATTGAAATGTTTTTAATGCATAATTCAATGAAGACAACGCTTATTGTTTTTTTTGGGGAGAGAAATGTTCTCTTGGGATCATTTTATAGCCTGCAATGAACGTTTGCAATGCTTCCATGATGTGACCAACGTGTACTGCACTCCCTTTCCCTCACTATGAAGATGGCAAGCATTTTGTAGTCTGGCCAAGATAGGATATTCTTGTTTTACTTGGCTGTGTGTCTATTTGAGAGAGTGTGCATTTGATTTGATATGTTTGTAAACTATTTTTCTCCCTGTAGTGCTTGCTTTCCCTTTCATTTGGATATGCATCTTCTTTTGATGGAATCTTACGGTTGCCAGTTTCTTAATCTTTTATTTGCCTTGTTTATTTCTACAGACGTGCCTTGAGAACTCTTCATGCATGGCTGGTTGACTGTAACAGTGCTGTACTGCTCAATCTTATTCAAGACGGTTGTGAATTGTGTCAACTTCCATCGTTGGAGGGTTTAAATTCAACAGAAACTTCTTCGGCTATCCATTTCCCCTTTGGTTCGTCTGTGTCTTACATTAATCGTCAGCCTATTGAATGGGGCTTACCAAAAGTTTTGTATCAAGAAGGAAAAACGGGAGCAGAAAAAGAGGCTCCTTCAAAGGTAGGAGAAGGTGCATTTTTTTGTATGGAAATAAATATATAGAGAGACTCCAGCCAGAAGAGTGAAGGAAGGTTTATAAAGAGTTGTGGGCAGGGGGGGAGCTAAGCCTATGGAAAGATGGCTCGATTAGGAGGATAGAAGAGAGGCAATGCATAAAAATGAAATTATGAAGGCTAAATATGATTGCTATAAGAAGATGTGATTTTATGAATGCCTTTAGAGAGGGGTAAGCGATTATAGATCGGCAGGATTTTGAGTTTTTATAGGGTGGGAAGATAGTAGAGATATCTTCTTGAGGAATCTTGTCAAAAGGAGAAATAGAGGGATGCAGATATTTCCTGTAGACGGTACTACTCCCTTCATTCGGAATAGATACAATTGAAAATTTTTTAAAAATTTAATCTCTTCATAGGATTTTAAGAGGCCTGGATAGGCTGAGAAATCATTTTATTTTCTACGTGAACCCCTTTTTTCTATGAATATATAAAAGAGTTTGTTAGGCATTGTATAGATGCGTTGTTTCTTAACAAAAATGCACCTTTATAGTATCTTTTTATACCTAAAATGACTGCTGGTTTCTTTCATTCTTTCCATGCCTCTTTCAAACGTATAATTTTTCTCTAATAACACTAGGCTCTTATACTTGGGAATGAACCCACTGTCTTAGTAGAACCGAAACATCTTCCTCCTCTTCCTGAGCCTGGAACAGATAGTCATACATTTTATCGATCCAGATTGAAGGTTCAAGCGTCGAGACGTGTAAGTATATTTCCAGATTGATTAGAGAAACATAACCAAAAGGACGAGAAATCCAATTCATAAACATTAAGAAGAAAAATTTGAAAAAGGAATGCACAACAAACAGGAAACGCACGTTTTTAAAAGAAAAAGAGGGTTTCTATGTTTTTATATTGAGCTCTTTACAGGATTTTTAACACGTTTATGGAATTCAGCTTGCTTTAAAGATATCCTTGTTTACTTTTCTCTATTTTTGCCATCCTATCTTCGATAGTCTCTTGTACTCCTTCTTTTAAATGGAGATGGAAGCAAACACGTATATATAAAGGATTCTTCTTCTTTTTCCTTGCTTTTTTTGTTGAAGGCTATACTCTCTGAAACAGCTCTCCCACATGCACTTTGCTATACATTGCAAAATTCTGGAGATTTGAGTAGCCTTTGTATCAGTAATTATGATGGATCCTTGATTGCCGCTGGATATGAAGATTCTATCGTTCGTTTATGGAATTTATCTGATTATGAGGTGTGCTGAGTATTTTTAATCTAAGAATATCAGTGAGAGGGAGTGGAAAAACATGTTTCGTATCCCCTTATTTATGTTTCCAATCGCATATTTCCTCATCCTATTCGAATTCCTTTCGTTTTTTATTTCTATTTCTACGTGTATTTTATCCTACTACTGCTGCTTACTCTCCTCTATTTTAAAAGGAATTTTGTCAATTTTTCTCATTGAAAGAAGATAGCCTCCCTTTCTCTTGCTTAATCTATTCACTCTTATGTGTCTCTCTTTTAAAGGAATACAGATCAACGACAATGTACAAAAGTAGTTTTTGCATTACCCAAAGAATACATGCATTCGTTTATTTCATATAATTGCGATTTAAATATTCTATGGCTCAGAAATCCAAAAATTCAATGGAAAACGTTGAAGAGACTCCTGAAGAAACAGGTGAGAAGGGAAGATATGTTTTTAGAGAGGAAGAAATCTACAACACGAATGAAACCTGTGATACGATAGGAAAGGCTAACCTATGAAGTGGCTAGTGAAGGATTGAACCTCACTAAGGAAGAATGATGAACAGTGTTGTCTTTTATATTTCTGTGTCATGGGGCATCTGTAAGGGAGGAGTTTTCTTATATAGAATGAAATACGAAGTTTATTTTTTCTTAATTGAATTCTGGTCTCGTCTATTCTCTGTGTCACATTTTCGTTTGCATGATGCTGATGAGCATTAGAATAACTTCATTGGACTACCTTCATTGGAATCTTAACCCCTTGGAATACTTTGTATGGTCTTATTTTCTCTTGTTTTTTGTCTACTCGTTCTGTAGTATTTATTTCTTTTCAATTAAATACGTTTTTGCATCCCTGCATTTCCCTCTATTTTTGGTGATTTTCACGTTGAGGCTTCCCTCTTTTCATCTCAACGCTTTGAATTCTTGTTTAATGTTCTTTTATCATTTCTGGTCTTTCATCCTACTATAGATTGGAGTGGATGTGTTTCTTTGATTGGGCATGATGGACCTATTCATGGCCTTGCCTTTGGTGAATGCAATCGTATTTTACTCTCCGCTGGCTCGGAGGGGTCTATCTTATTGTGGTCTGTAGAATGTAAAACCAATCATATGGCCTATCGCAGTGGAATGACGTGTGTGTGGAGTATTGATTTTGCTCCTTATGGGTAAATTTATTGAATGCATTTCATCCTAATTATTTATTTTAAATTGAAAGAGGATGCATTTGAACACATATGTCTGACGATGAAGAAAGGAAAGGAAAAGAATCCTTACCTGGATGTGTAAAAATATGTCAAATGTATTTTTTTTTGCCTCATTTTATAGTGTAAGACAGCGATTACGGAATAATCTTGTAATACGTGGTGGTTGGTTTCCTCTATTGCATTTTTTATTCATTTTTTATGGTATAAAATTTTCTCTCCTCTTTTAATTTCATGGTTTCCTCATTCAAAGGAAGCAAAAGTGGACGTAGATCTTCTTTTTGCCTTGCGTTTTTACTTGGATTTGAAAGAAATGCATGGGAAGAGGAGGACAGGAGAACATCATGCTATTTTTTATATAGATCAGACACAGAAAAGAATTTTTTCCCTTTTTTTATAGGGATGAGAAAATAGGTTCTAACATTCAAGTTTTACTAAATCCTGTGGCGACGGGAAGATTCTTGATTTTTTTAATAGAGAAAAGCTGCATTCTGGTTCACAGCGTATACTCTGTTGAAAATTTTTGTATAGTACTAGCAGAGGAGAGTATATGTATCCTACCACTCTTTCTTCTCACAGTTTGCATTTTGATGCTTTCTTGCAAGTTTCTGCTTTTTTGTGTGCCGTTGTACTGCGTATAGCCATTTGTTCACTGAAACTTGCACTGTTTCGGGGATGCTTCATATTTTCAACAAATATATTGACTTCTTTGAATTTTTTCTTATGAATGAATCTCTTTTTGAATAGATATTATTTTGCCAGTGGGGAAAGTGATGGATTGGCACGCTTGTGGGTAACAGAGCGGAGCCATGCCGTTCGTGTTTTTTCTGGGCATACAGCCGATGTAGACTGTGTGAAATTTCATCCCAATTCTGGGTTGCTGCTAACATCCTCCAGTGATGCTTCTTTACGTTTATGGGATATTCGATTCCCTAAATGTGTTCGACTTTTTTATCCAAACAAAAGAGATTGCTACATTCGAACTGTGGCAATTTCTCCTAATGGGAGATTGGTTGCTTCTGCAGGTTTAGATGTGATAAAATTTGAGTGCATGCAAGGGAAGATATATTACAGAGGGGATAGGGGGAGTTACATGGAGTATGATAAACATAGGAGGCGTCTATAGGGGGTCTACGCATGGATGCATTCTTTTCTTTAAATTATGTGTGTTATCTGTGAAAAAGTGTATTGTTTATTGGCACCCTTTGGCAGGAAAAAAAAATAGTTTAGAATTCTTTTTAAAACCGAGAAAAGCACATTCTGTTAACTATTTTGGCAATATTTTAATCTTTTCTGATATAATTTTATAGTTTATTTTTCGTGCTGAAGGTCATGTATTTTTGATGTATTTATTTTGCAGGTACTGACAATTTAATATCGCTGTGGGATATTCCTACAGGTTCCTTAATAGATACCTTACCCACCGGCCCATCCCCTGTCCGGTCTCTAAATTTTTGCTACGGATCCA
Organism: Cardiosporidium cionae; assembly: GCA_015476325.1. Taxonomy (NCBI): domain Eukaryota; phylum Apicomplexa; class Aconoidasida; order Nephromycida; genus Cardiosporidium; species Cardiosporidium cionae. The sequence goes on from JADAQX010000620.1 coordinate 13,463, forward strand.
CATTGTTGGCCTCTGGTAATCTTGAAGGCGTAGTGACACTCTGGAATGTTTCTACGGGTGGGTTGCATTTCTTTTAACTGAATGGATTTAGTAATGCACATGCCATAATATATTTCCTGTATGAGAAAGGGACAGAAAATTTAAGCATGACAGCATTTCAGTGGTCATATTCCTACTTTTATACTCTCTCCTTGAATATGAGAGTTTCTGCTATGTACGGATATTTGTGATTGAATAATTTCTACGTTAGAAGAAGTTATTGAATTAAGGGTTGATATCATTTTTTCAATTTCTCAATTCTCATTTACTCAGCGGCACGTGGATTTGCATCTAATGAAAAAGCACTCAATTCTTTATCTGGCGCAGCAATTCCGCCACAAAGTTCCGCAGCCCTTCCACCTCTGCTTTCTCATGTTTTTGCTTCTCCCGCTAAGGATACAGAAATGCCGTTACATTATGATCGAGTTTCTCATGTCAAACAATCATCACGGGGTTCCGTTTCATTGGTGAAGCAATTCGTGCTTCGCGATGCTCAGATACACCACGTAGCGTTTTCTCGTGAGAATGTACTGCTTGTTGGTGCTGTATCTGTACAATATAGAGTATAAATTAACCAGCCTATATTCATTCATCAAGCAAGGAATGGAATGATTTGATGAGCGTAGTCTGATTATCTTCGTTGCATGAGTTTCGAAAAAATCTTCGCGTCAATAGCTTCTGGACACCACAAGTATCCACCACTCCCAACGACATGTTTATCAAGAATAAACGTGCGTTTGTATCCATTTTTCCCCTCTACTATTAGAGGAAATACTCCTGCGCTATCTCGGAGTTGTAAAAACACTGAAACATTATATATTAAGAACACCCTAAAAAGGTTCTTCAGACCTATTAAAAATGGTTGCTTCAAAGCAAGGCAATTTCTTTAGCCTTAGAAATGTCTATATTCTTAGAATACTATTATTCAGATAAATTGATGAATTCGTTAACTTCTAGTATTTTCTGTGCTGGAGTATTAGGAAATACGAGTTATATATTCCTATGCTTGCCACAATTCTACCCTATCACTGCCACAAAAAATTAAATTAGCAAATGCAGTTGTATGAAGAATCTTCGAGCCGTTACCATACGCATAATTAACTGGCCATGCCAGTAAGCTTTAACTTTGTATTGCTATGTTGTTACGCATGCGGATATTTGGTTCCTTGAATCGCATTCGGGAAGTTCACACTGGATGCTAATGCATTCTCAGTGTTGCTATTATTTCATGCTGTGGTCACCTGAGACAAACATCGTACTTTCTCATCGTGTTGGTTTGGACATAAAAGCAAAAGAAGCATTTGCAAAACTCTTAGTTATGTTAAGAAGGTACTGAGAAAGAAGTCATGCCAATGTAACCAAATATCTATCTGTTGATGTAGCAAATCTGTTTCAACAACACTTTTTGTTTATTTTCCAAAACCGGTCTACTCTACACTATAATACTTCATAATTCCTTGTTTCTTGTTATCGTTATGCATAGTTTTTTACAGTTTGAAGCACCATTGTAGTTTTAAAATTTGGTTTTGTTTACTATAACTTCAAATTCTCATCTTTTCCTTGTTCCAACTTGTTAAACTGGTTACCTAAAATTCTTTTCATTTTACACTGCGAATAGCCGCTTACTTTTTGAAACATGAACTGATCTTCAAAGGAACCATCTTTTCTATTTCTTAGAATTCAGTAGCCAGAAATTCAACAAAACTTTAACAACAATTTACTGTTTTAGGGAACAAGGGAAAAATACGAACAGAATAGCATGTAATTATGCAACAGGAACAATATTAGCCTCCAGGTAAGTTTACGTGGGGTACGCGAATGTTTCCTGCTGCGAGATCACGCATTCATTCCCTCCGCTCCTCGAATAGTTCGGTCAAATATTTGTACAAGAAAAATGTACTTATCTGTATATCATGGTTCAACTTGTCTTGTGAGCGTGAACTTTTGACCAATAGTTTCTTGTTTTTGTTTTTTTTTTCTGCAAGTAATAAGAACTTGCGCATAGGCAATCACATACATTATTTTATCTAACTCTTAAAAACCTTGTCGTTTCCGCATGGAATTGAAGTGATGGTAGAATCTTCGGCTGGGGAAAATGCCCCCTCTTGTCCTTTTAACCCTCGTCAAAATGCGGAATCTCCGCAAAGGGAATCTTGCCCTTTTAACTCTAGCCAGAATGCAAAGTCTTCACAAATGACATCTTGTCCCCTCTACAGTACGTAAAGCAAAAGCCAGCGATTGCTATACTTCGCATTTGTGAGAATGAGCACAAAGATGGGAGCATTTCTCAGAGTAGCCTTAAAGCAGGAGAATATGGCTGTATCGGTCAATATTTTATTTAATTTGACTCACGAGTGGCTAGAGTCTACCGAAAGAGAAACTTCTTTACCTTCGCTTACAACTCGAAAATTTGTGAATTGGGAAGAAGTAATTTTTGATCAGCCTTTCAAAACAGTATTAATTCGAATAGAAAACTCTCAGAATCCCTGTTTTAGAGTAGCTTATGTGTTGTTTCCGCGTACTGAATACATGGAATGTACCTTATGTTTCAAATTCTTTGCCCAGTTAAAAGTTGTAGGAAATTAGCTTCAAACCATTTTGTGTAGTGTTTTGATTCAAGGGCGTTAGCTTTTATCCTGCAAAAATGTAGTGGCAGAGGAATTTGTATTTTCGTACAAACTTAAGCAAGGGGATGACAAAATTAAGGGTGCACTGGCAGACTATAATCAAAGCGAAGGATGGGGATAGTTTGTTTTAAAGTGTTAAGTTTTTTTGATTCTTCATGCGACGAAGAGCCTCTTGTGACAATTAACCTTTGAATCTCTATATGTATACTTTTTTTTGGATTTTTTGAAATAGAAGAGGACGCTAGTCGATGGGAGGATACTACCCCACTAAACCCTTTGAATCAAATGCCGGACGTCCCTAATCGCCCCATCGACAAGCAGAATGATCAACTGAAACTTTCTATGAAGCGAGTTGCTTCCTCTATTCCTAAAACAGGAGCTAGCGAAGGTGAAATACAACAGGATGCATTTCTTTACATTGCTATAATTGGACAAACTGTCTTGCTACTAAACCACAATGGAATGTGAAGAAAAACATATATTCAAATTTTACTTGTTGGGAACAAATGCAGAGAAAACAAGAATGAATATTCAATGAATTTTCCTAATCTCTAATCGTATTTCACCTCAGTGATAGTCTGCTGACTATTTGTTTCTTCAATAAGGAACACACGAAAGGAAACCTTATCTTTTAATTTTTTGGTAGCATATGCATTTACATGAGTTTACACAAACGATATTTTGCTATTTCATGTGTGTTTTTCGGCTTAGTATGGTTATATCCTTCTCCTCAGCAATTTTATAACTCTCTGAGGCGGAAAGATAAAGAAGAGGAACCGCAATATATGGAATCAACTGTACATGTGCATAATTTTGTGAATGAAGTTTCCTGGAAAAAAGTCTTAGAATGGGAGAAGATGCATGAAAAGTAAGTCAAATTGTGCTTGTAATGATTCATCCACATCTGTTGTGCAATATTTTCAGAATGAAAAACCTTGTACTGACGCAAGTTTAAATTTCGAAAATAGCAATGTCTTATCCTCCTTTTATGCGTCTATAGTATATCAGATTGTGACTCTTTTAAAATACTTTTTCTTTGATTTTATTGCGTACTATTGGATCGGGGTTTCTCTTGCTCTTTTCTCCTATAGTTTGTATTTTTAGGGTTATTTTATGACATTTTTTCTTCCCTTCTATTCTTTTTTACTTCACATCGTTATTTGTGTGCAAGTTTCATCTATTTGTGAAATGACTCCGTTTTTGATTACAGTGTGATATGGTTTGAGCTATTCTCATACCTTTTTGTATTTATTTTTAATGGAGTAAGATCAAACGTAATCTGCTTTATTTAATTAAGATTTTAGAAGCCATTTGCCCTTTGATTTTTCCTGCACCTCTTCTAGTATGAAATAAATATATCTTTTTTACTTTGAGCAGACACTGCGCCTCCCCATCATTAACGCGATTTATCGGACGTAGTGAAGACTTAACTCCTACGGCACGATGGCATTCCATTTTTTCAGCGTGAGTATTTTTATTTCTTTGATAGTATCTTAGAAATAAAATGTTTGAAGTCTTGAGGCTCTTGATGGACTGTTGAGCTTGTGTAACTGAGCTTTCTGTGCGAAAATTGTTACTATATAAGAACAATGTTATCATTTTTATTTCTAAGTTTGAATATTTAGAGTAAGAATAGAAATAAGCCAAATTCGAAAGCATCAGTATGCTCTTGAAACTTCTAATGTATCTTTCGGCACTATCCTATGTATTTTTTATTGTTTTATATGAGAAAAATATAGGTTTAAAGAAAAAGGATGGATGAGAGGATATGAGCGATTGCGGCGAACACTTGAATTGAGTGTTGGCATGTTAAAGACAAGCTTAGAAAGGAAAAATGTATTTTCCTTTGAAATATTTTGGGCAGTAAACACTAAAAAAAAAGGAAAAGCTCTGTGACGATAGAGTCTATTTTGAAAAACTTGCAGTAGAAAATTATTATGAAACGTTACTTTCTTAAGATTGTAATAATTAAGATACTAGGATATTTTACCAAGGCATACACACTGTAAGATTCCAGGTTCGCTTACTTCTGATTCTCCCCCCCCTCTGGGGAGAAAATGAGCCAATGCGTCTAATTCGTGTAATTTATTGCTAGAAAAGAAGAACATTTTCTGCAGCAGTTTTTATGAATGACTTTTCAACCACTTTATTTTATATCTTCTTTCCCCTTTTGTTTTAAATATTTTGTTGCATTCACTTTTTAGTAAGGGGAAACCTTTTGATCGGCATGATTGGATCATTGATCGTTGTGGTACACCTGTTCGCTATGTCATTGATTTTTACGATGATCCTACAGCTACAGATGATTTACAAGTAAAAAACGTTTTTGTTGGCCACTATAAAGTGTAAGAAAAGAGATGTGGGTCATGTTTAGGATATGAGCCAATACCATCAAACGGCATGAAATTGGAGAAAGTAGTGGATTTTCGGTTAAAAAATGCTTTTTGATCCTTGCAGTGTTTATGCAAAATATCGTGATTTAGGATGCGCTTTCAAATGCATTCATAAAAGTGAGAATAGTACGCGCTAGAAATGTAAAATAGTAAACTGAAAAATAGGCAAAATCATGTGTTTATAGTATTAAAATAGACTCTGGTTGCTATATCAGAAGTATTTTCTGCATGGTACAAAGGCAGGCCAGATATTTAGAAGAAGAATAAACAAGTATTAATATTCGTAATGAGAATTTGCGGCGTAACTATTTCACTAGGTAATTAATTTTGAGAAAATTGACTGACTGAGACTCGTATGTAGAGAGTGCACCTTAATTTTTCTTGCTATGCTTCAATGTGGATGGATTCTTTTTTCGCAAATTGGAAAACGGAGGATAGAAGCAAACGATGCATGCTATCGGAGAAATAAATCTTTGAATTTAGTCTGTTTTAAAACTTGAAAATTTTCTTCAAAAGTCTGCAAAGTTGTGAAGTATTTTCTGCTGTGTCCTAGCTTCTATTCTTCTGCGAATATCTAAGGTAGGGGCCGAACTAACAGCAAACGAGCTCACAATCGCTCTATACTATATATCGAGATATTGCTTTTATTTCAGATTCATGTAGACGTACGCCCTGCTGTGGACTCATTCAGCAATGTTTTCGATCGATTTCGTCGGCCTTTTTATAATTTTTTCGGCAATTCTGGTTGAGTAACTGGTTTTTTCTCGCATTACAACATTCTTTTTTTCTAGCTTATGTAATTTCTTTCTTCGCTGCGCTTTTTTTGTTTTCTTTTCCTAACTTCTTTCGGTTTCGCAGTTTATGGAGGGTTTTCATTCATCCCTTCTGAAAATGGCATAGTTTTCGGAAATACTTTTCTTTTGATCTTTGTTATTTTCGGCTATGAAAATTACTTTTGTAAACTACAATGCCCATTCAGCTCAAGAAAATAAATCATGACAATATAATTTAATTTTCATGTGTTAAGGAGACGGTTTTCTGTTTACAATGAATGGAACCTTGTTCCCACATTCCAAAAGTCATGATTAGCTCAAAGCTGTAGATTGAATGAAAACAGATTAGGAACAGGAATAGTTACCATGGCAACAAGAAAGTCTAGTCACTAATTATGTAATTTTGTTTCATTGATTTCGTGATAGTCTAGTGTTTTCGGATCCTCAGCCGATTTCCATTTCTCTAAACTAGCAAGGCGAAAAAAATTAACCTTGCTGAATGACAGCATTTATTAATAATATTCTTGAGGTTGTCTGTACTCTTTAATTGAAGCCTTCTTTTTCTTTGTTGCAACGTTTACTTGTGAAATGAAGCTATATAAAAAAATGAGAAAAGACCCCTTTTGATAGAGAAGGTAATGAGCGATAATTTCTTTTAGCAATGCTATATTCTAGTCGAAGTGGAGGAAGATCGGGGGAAAGTGAAAGCTTGAAAAAATCAATTTAAAGCATGGAACGAAAACTAATTGTATGACTTCTACCCCATGCTAATTCTTATACTGAAAAGGGTTGGACAGTGTCACATAAAATGTTACGAAGAAGATTTTAGCCACTAACAAAAGTATGTATGGTTTTTTTTTCTGGAGCTAAGAATTAATATTTACTTCATCAAGAATGAGCAGCGCCCGCTGCCCATCGGAAATCAGAATATGCCAATGCGAAGAGGTAGGGAAGTACACGCCTCCAAACATCTTGTCTAAAATTTGCTTCGGCTTGAGACTAATGGTAACAAAAAGACTTTTTGTGGCTTAGGTAATAAGCGTTGCAAATTTTTATCATTCAGAATGACACTTTTGAGTTAATAAAATACAATTATGTATATCAAAGACATTGAAAAAAATTCAATTCGACAACCTCCATAATAATTTTGTGTATATGAATTTGGTTTTCGAAAGCAGGGGCTGAAATAATAGCACCGTGCCTACTGCACTGAAAAGCGAAAATGCTTCTCAGCGAATATGCAAGAACAGGCAACGTTGGCCCCAGCTGCTGTATATTACTGGGAAAAATTTCCCAATGAAAAACACAAAAAAATTTATAGAAAAAATCAAGATGTTTTTCTTTTTTGGTTCTAAAACAGAAAACCCAGAGGGTAAAATTAGCATGTATCAAATTCAATACATTTTCATTGTCCTGCCAATAAGTAAGCATCTTCATTTAAGGCCACGGAATTTTGTCTTTACTACTCTCTTGTTTGGCAATATAATATACAGTATGAGTAAATAAATGAAAAAGGTAACATACTAGCCGGTTACTATCTTCCTACCTCAAAATATCGTCTATCCTCCTACAAAGCCTGAGTCTCTTCACTTTGCAAGCTCCGCTTTGGGATTTGTGAAATCAGCTTCGATTTTATGCAGCAGTGCAGTCACGATATTTTTTAATTTAGCAGTCGGCATACATTAATTGTTCTTTGGTTAGAGCATGCTGCTCATATCATTTTTTTATCGAAGCGAGTTTTAATAGAAATCGCACTTTAATAGGGCGAGGCATTCCAACACAGAAAAAAAATTGTGCACGCCATGACGTTTTATTGCTGGTATTCTTAAGTTGTGTGCTTGGCAGCCAGCAAGGAAATATCTACTGTGCTCTTCCCAGAGCGAGCGGTCTTAAGTACACGAAAAATAAGTATGCAGCCGCGAGATTTTTTCTTTAGCCATTTACATCCCCTGCTGTGGATAATGAGCTGAATTAGGATTACCTTATATCTACAGAGGTTCAGATTTTGATAGCATTGTATGCTTTCTACCGAAACTGCAAATTGCGGAGAATGACACAAAATACTCTTCCATGAAACAAAGAAAAGTATTTTACTGAATAGGTTCAAGTAAACCTTACCTTCACTGCTGTTTTTATTTGAAGCTAAGAAAATATAGTCTCCTAAACATTATCCACCAGCAGACAACTCGTAGTTTCTTTTTAAACTCCCACTGCTGATTTGCGAACTACCTTCCCCGTGCAGTTGTAAAAGACGTCTACTTCTGGCAATATTACAATGCCATCTGCGCTTGTCCGTTCTTGCAATTTTTCTTTGGAGTGTAGGCAAAGTAAAGTAACCCGGAATTTTCCGTTTGCAACGACATGCTCATAACTCTCGAAAACTTTACTAAATGCAAAAATAAGTAGGTTTTTGTATCTGAGCCGATGCGTGAAGAAACAAACACAAACTATGCAAAGATGCGAAGCTCTACGCACGACTGCGCATTCGTATTATACCAATCTTTATTATGATGATACAATTGCAGAAGCTTGTTAATTTCTTTTTAAGCAACCGTGGAATTGCCGATATAACCAGTAATAAAAACATTTTATTTAAGTTAAGGGATATAAGTTAAGTATGCTGCCATTTTGGAAGTACTATAATTGGCAACCAGTTTCGACCGTAAAATTATTCGGTTCGGTTAGAAATTTTTGTATGAAAAAATGATTGATTCAAAAATTGCAAATTATGCTTCATTACACATTACGAACTTCCAACGTAGGAGAAATAACAGCCGAATACAGCAAAGGTGTACGTGACTGCGTTACATATAGTTGACAATTGGGGCAATTCAGCCGATTTATTAACCAAGGCTCCGCACATCTGCAAAGAAGTCGGCAACAGAAAAAAGCAAATGAGGAAAATTCTAAAATCGATGAGAAGAACAGCATTTGAATAATTGAAGGGTAAGGAGATAAATGTCTGAAGGACTGTTCATCGAGGCGATAGCACGAACGCAAGAAGAGGAGTGCAATCTACTAGAACTGTATGCTAGAGGGACCAGTAGACAGATAGAACCACTATTATCCATCCATTAACATCTCCAAGCAAGCATCAAATTTTCTTATGCATTCACATTGCAAAAACTGCGACAAAAAAAACTTTCAGCTCCCTAATTCTTCAAAAGCTTTCTTTGTCCTCCATACTAATATTTTAAGAGAAAACACATTAGCTAGTAGTCCTAATTCTTTCTATTCGAAAATGAGCAAAAATATCACGCTGAAGGAGCGGCGCATACACGCACAAAAGCTAAGAAACAGGAATAAAAATGTCAAATAGACGTAAAGGAAACAATGACAACGGCATATCAATCATGTTAAAAGAATTCAATGGAGAAATACGCCCCAAGAGCTTCTACCCTACGAGGCTCTATTAGTAACTATTCACAATCCAGTCACCCGCCAAATAGCATGCACACAGTATTGGTAACGTAGAAAAAAATTGAGCAAACGAGCCAAAGGACGATTGCACTATAGAACGTAAATTATTTCATTCACACGAAAAACAAGGTCATGAGCACAACTGAAAGCAAACTACACATTTTTTGTGATCCCATTTTTCCTGCCTCTCTTTTTCAAATGAAATGAATAGAAAACGCACTGTAAATGGAACAGATGATTACACGGGAGTCGAAGTGCTGTCTGACCATCCTACATAGAATAATTTTACATTTTCAGGTAGAAAAAATGGCACGAGTTTTCATAATAAATACAGAGGAATATACACCCACAAAGAAATAGTATGCAATAATTAAATAAAAAAAGTAGATTAGGTGAACTCTCTTGCACATATTTAAAAGCAATGGGTAACGTGGAGGTAAATCATAACACACACGCAACAGCTCATAGAATCGCAGTTATTTCATTATAGCGCCTGGATTTTCTGCTCTGCAGCGTTGGATTGGCATCCAAGAGCAACGTTTCGTCATATAAATATACAACGCTCATCTTTAAGCGAAAGAAGGCAAATTGGCATTGTTTGTCCCGCTCTATCTCTCTTAAGCTAAATTTACAAACCACCCCATAAGACATACTAACCACCATTTCCTCAATGCAAATCGTGCAAATAATGGGCTCGTCCGCTGAATGCAAAAAACATATGCAAAGTTAAAGGCATCACAGTCCGTTTCACAGAAAAGAAGAGGTACTCTATTATGAAGCGATTACTAAATTTTCTCTCCTGAAAACTCAAAAAAATCTAACTCCTGCAGTTGACACTTTGATTCATATTCTTTAGAATTCCAACATGTAAAAAGAGAGAGAGAAGGAAAAGTACTCCCAGAGGCGAATATAGGTCAGAATAAAACATCTTAGCACAAGAAAAACAGACCCATTGTAGGCAAAGAGTCGGAGGGTTCCACTGTGGGTAAGGTGGAGGGATCTTCAGTAATGACATCGATGGTATCAAGGAGAGAGGGTGGCCCTTTTTTTGAAAAAAAACGGCGAACGTTAGCAGAAATTTTTACACGAGGAAGCGTATTAATAACAGCCTGATGCATGCCCATCGTATGCTCAGAAATATCTCTCTCAAGGAGAGGAATAAATGCTTCAGAACTGCAAAAAAAATTCATAATATATAATGCAATGAAAAACGCCCATGGCAACACTATTTTTCCTTTTATCATCCGGCAAGAAAGTGTACTACTAGACATCTATAAATTGAAGTGGAGGCCAAAAAAATTCAATTTCACGGCTTAGTATCGTACTCTCCGGTCTGTACATGTCCATGGAGCAGATATATAAAACATCACCCTCCAGGGCATTTCACACATGCTTTAAAAAACTATTAACAAACATACAAAAATAACAAGGAAAAAGGAGCAACCCTTTGAAGCAATGCATTTTTTATTCTCTTTCAGAATAGGCTTTTATGAGAAAAAGATATAGATGGTGTAGTAGCCAAGCAAGGAAATGAAAAAGAGAAGATTGCACTACTCTCTACCTTCAGAGACTGTTCAGGTGTGTATGGATAAAGTGAAAAATCTAACATAAACTCCATTTTCAAGACTTGGAGAAGCTAACTCATCTTTATTGCAGAACTACAGTATCCTGTCACACGTAATTTCGGCAATCCATAACTTTTCAGATATTGGTTTTGTTTTCTATGAGCTTGCTCTTGTTTTACACTCCGTCTTAACATTTCGTTTTTAGATCTCTTCAAGTCTCTTCCTTTTATTTTCTAATATCTAGAAAAACAGGAACCACTTCCCCATCAAGGACGTGCCCCCCATTGAAATTTTTAAATTTTCACAAGAATTTTATCCCATTCAGAATAAAACCCCTTTCTTGATGGGTCAGATTCAAAAATATCCAAAAAAATTTTCAAATTATTCTTTGGATTTCTTTTATAAGTATAAAAAATGGTGCATCCCTCACACAGCCTCCCACCAAAGCATTTCCTTTATATGATTTTCAAAGTAGTAGAAAATGATAGAAAAGAGTGACAAAGTAGCTAAAAGAAGGAATAGCACGCACAAAAAGATGATGGATGAAGAGGGAACAACGCTAGTCGTCACATTTTCACACTTTTCTACATTCAATGAAACAGTAAAAGGATGTTTTTTTCCCAAACAATCACCCCTATCCGTCTCCCGTTATCAAATGGGAAAGTTGTATTCCTCCTCAATAAATTTTATATCATCTAAACTGAGGATACTCCACATACAAGAGACTTTCACCCCGCCAAAGATATCGGAAATAGATTCGAATCAACGGTAAATAAACGAAAAAATGGAAAAAGTATACAAATATCCTGAGTAGATAAATAAAGCACAAAAATAGAATATATATATTCGTTTTTGAAGAGATAGCAACAAGAAATGAGTGCTACAGTTTGTACAAAGAGGCACAGGATTAAGTGAAGAAACTACTTTATTCTCATAGAATCCTAGCCAGTGAAAAGTTTTGCCACTAATACTATTATTTTAAAGGAGATGTGTTGTAGAGAGAAGTTGTATCATAAGGCGCAAAGAGAATCTTAAAAAAGAAGACTCTTTGGTGAGATTATCTCTTCGATTTGCTTCAATTTATTCAAAAATATACGTACAACCAGCATCAGTATCGTTACACATCATCTCTCTACAACCCTCTCTACTCCAAAATATTAAAAAAACAAGAAGAGGGAGGAGAAACATGTCCCAGTGAACGTGAAATCGAAGCAGGAAGTAAATACTCCCCCTTGTAAGTAATTTTAGCAAATAATTAAATTTTCCAAACAAAGTATACTTTGCAATGTTCTTAATGAATATAGATATCATCCTTTCTTGTGTTGATTTTAAAAATAGGATAAGACACGCATCATTAGAATGTAGAAAAAAAAGACGATACAAGAGAGTGTATACTAAAAGAAAGAATAAAACCCTCTCTGGATACCAAAAATAATAATTATATATATGAAAACCCTGACATTGTCACATTTTTAAAAAAGTATATCACTCTATGCATTTATTTAGTAGATTCATTCCTTTGCAAGTATTTAAAAGGAGTACAGAAAGGAAAATATCTTACCATAAAAAGCTTAATATCAAGGTGAATGCTATCATCCAAGGCGTAGAAATTGTGAAATAATCACTTTTAGGAAACTGCAATACATAAACTCGCAAGAAACATAGAGTAGGTTTCACACACATATATATATATGTGGCAAATGGGTAAGCAGCGAGAACAAATTTATAAGATAGGAATAAAGAAGAAAAAAATTCATAACAAAGTCACAGGAAAAAAATTAAAATTTGAAAAATAAGAGAGAGCATGCAAAACGAAAACCAAAATGGCCCATGAATTGCATTTCCTACGGAATCTTTCGGACTCTAAGAAAAAATATAAATATCTCATAACTTCAGTTTTCGTTACTTTAAAGAAAAAATCAACCATTTCTTTCGAATACAACCCTGCTGCTATTAAAAAAACAATCTACATGAAATCACTCTCTCTCACACTCCAAAAAATGTATTATCCTTGCATTTTTTTCCTCATTGTAAACTCAGTCTCTTCTTGCCTTTGGAGTGAGCAAACATCCTGCACAACTCTTACTATTCATCAAAAATGAAACCTTTTAAGCAATTTTTCATGAGCAGCATTTGTTTTTAGAACATACACAATATTTTATTCGACCATCCAACATTTTTAAGAACCAAAAAGTGCCCAAACACGTGGAGATAATAAAAATTGGGAATCCAACCAAAAGAACGACCCTGCAGATTCATATCCAAGAAGAAACGAAGAAATTTCCCTTACTTTTCATAAATTAGGCGGCATTCTCAGACGAAAAGAGGTAAAAAGAAAGAAGTGAGGAAGTCACAGAGGCGAGATAACCAGAGAGAAAGAGAGGTAAGTGAAAGTAGGCAATTTGCAAAAAAAAAATCCGACAAGGAAGAATAGGAAGCTGCACAGCGCTTAAAAGAAAAAGCAAACCGTACTTTGTGTAAAATAATAAATTGCTTCTCTTCTTTGAATCTTGTTAAACCATGAAATATACAAGAAAAACAGCAATAAATCGCATTCAACAAACGTACAATGAAAGTATTCTTTGTGCTGCGGTTCCAAACAAACTTCTGCATGAAAAAAAGCACTTGAATAGGTTTTTCGTCAATAGTAACAAAGCGCTCCTATCGAAAAAGAAGAGAGGGTGAGATGGATAATTCCTACTTATTAAGAATGACAAAATATAAAGCAATGAAAAGGAGCGAGTTTATAAGTAATAAAATGAATCCTTTCGACCAGAAAAAGGAGAAGATTGAAATAATACATAGTTATGTTGCTATAAAAGCTGATAACTTACGTTTGCACGTATAAAAGACATCTATACAATTTAAGAGGATATCCACACATTACAGTGAATAGACAAATTTTTGAAAGAAATGAATAAGGAAAAGGGTAGAACACACTTTCACCAGGATCCTCAAACATAAATACAGAAAAAAACAAAACCTTACAAGAATCCTTCACTCTGTGGATGATTCGAGAAGACCCAACACACCAAATGGCAACTGCATAGAAAAATGGATGGCAATGCAGTTGATGAAAACATTACAATAGAATGTAAAGAAAATCATGTATGCAAGGAGCAAAAAGAAAAGAAGAGTCATGTAGTTTAATGCTTGCAGTAAAAATCCGCATGATGGCTATCATTTTTCAAAAAATGATAGCCAATGCCCACTGTTTTTCTATATCCTGCATTTGAAATCCATTAAAGTAACAGTGGCTGAGGATGGGGAAGAAGAAAAAACTTTGGTTCCAACCCCTTTAGCAGGAGATGGAAATAGGGTAAGAAAATATATGGATTTATAGGTGAATATGAAAGGATACATACGGACAAAAGATTACGTTCACACATATTCGACAAAAAGCACGCTTTTGTATTGCAAAAGAAAATTCGTAACTATTGGAAAAGCTGGGTTTGTAAAAATTTAGTTGAAAGCATTCAATGGTCATAGTGTGAATATATTATAACGAAGGATGATTCACATATACGTAGGATGAAATTTTTTCGACGATTCCTTTGTAAAATGCCGTAGAAAGAAAACTCTATTCTAATATGTTAGCAAAAATTAGGGCGTATTAACCATCAGCTTTCTATAGGATCATTTTCAATAAAATTCTTGCCCCATAAAGAGATAAATAATAAAAATCAAGGCTTCTTATTCATCACCTTCGAAGGATAATAACAATACCGAAGTGACCCAAAAGCCATAGATGGATAGGAGGGTCGCAAGTACACTGCGCCCTCTGTAAATATATGGAGAAAGAACGATAAACCATCAGAGTCAAAATCACCACATCGTTGAGTGTAAGGACGGCCAGCAGCCGCTTACACAACTGAAGAAAACGATGCGGCATGATGACTAAAGTTTAGAAAGAAAGGGCGGCGGTAGAGAAGAAGGGGATACTGAATTAAACGAAGTTAGAAGATCCTCCTTTGAATCTCCTTCCTTCATTTCATCAATATCTACCCAGCTAGCGAAAAGATATTAAACAATTTGACCACTTTTTCTGGTTTTCACCCATCTTTCTTGCAGGAAGCTACAGATCCTGGAGAAGGTGTAGCAAAGCATTACAGCTGCCAGTAACAATGTCCACCGAACGCTATTTCACCTACTTCCAAAGCCGGAAATGGATTGACAAGTTATTTATACAAGATACTTGCTTTTTAAGTTGTTTGTTTTCAATGAAGTAAGCATTTTAACCAAGCAAAAGTTCTTCAATATTTAATTCTACGTGTACTACAATAGCCATAAGACAACTTAAACTCTCTTTGTAAAGCAAAGAACTACAGCAGGAACAAGATCGATGTCAATGCAAAGATTTTTTGAATTTAAAGAGTTATACCTTGCACCGTCATGCTCTACGAGCAGTACGTTGAATGCCACCTCAAAAATGTTTGAAAATGTAATTGCCACATAAAGCAGCAATAAGCGTGGGTAGCCTGTATTGACGTTTCATTTCTGCAGCTACACACAAAAGGAGTTGCTTCATCACTTCACAGGAATTCCAGCATGGCCATGAATAAAAAGCATTACGAACTTGCGCAATTCCTAGCTTGGCATGGTTTCTTGTGCATATCCGAAGGCGAAAGAGCCTGAGGTTTTTAGTTGCGGCAAGCAGTGGTAACCCGAGGTTGATCCCTTCATTGAATAAGGCATTTATCGGATGTTTGCTTTATACTACGTACCGTTGCCCTTCCTTAAAATCCTCACATAAAGTGGCAATAATTCGTAGGAGCTGAGGCAAGGAATTTGTTACGTGAAGTAATTATATTTTGCGCTCTATGTCTGGAAATATTAAAGTACAGAAACAACTTTTCGCTATAAATACAGGCTTACTTGGAATTGAAACAGTAGAAACGCGGGATATTAACAGTAAACGGATTTAAGTCGAATTTAAGGGAATAACGCATTCAAATATTCAAATTAATGTCAATAGATCTAAGAAAGAATCGCGTTTAAAAATTTGAAGTATTCTTCCACACAATTATATTCGTACTTATTTAAAAGCCTTGGTCAACACGCTAAATTAAGTACTGCGCTTGTCTATTTAGATGTGAAAAAATGTAACAAGGCGGGCAAAGATTAATGAATAGGGAAACTTCCGCGAAGCAAATGCTGACAATTAATAGAATAGGGACAAGAGGTCTTGCAAGCAAGAACATTTCCCAAGTCTGTAACAATGCGTATTGCCCTTATAATCATTACGCACTTAATAAATTTTTCTTGAATGTAATTCCAAATTACTAGCGCGATAGTTTCAATAACGAAAATATTGTAAAATGCAGCGTTTTAACGTTAATTTTTTTGGAAAATGATTATAATTGAGTACTCTTGACAGCATAAATTAGTGTGTAAAACCATAATTTTAGTACTATAGTTACTTGTCATATTTTTGTTCATGAATTTCATTGAACCAACAGAATTATCTGAAAAAAAAAAATTATGCGCGTCGTTTCAAAAAATGCTCGAAGAGCTGTTTGTACCAAAATAAACCTGTGCTAAAACTTTAAAATTTTTCTTTTGCTGTGTAATGCTATCGAACACAAAAATAGGATATAACAAAGTTTATTATTAAATTATCCTATTTATTTTGGCAAAGTAGCCGAAATAAAATTTGAACTCCCCTTTAGTTTGATGCTTTTTTTATGTAAGATATTTCCATTGCAAATTTTTTGCTCTAACTAGCTCTATGCTTTCGGCATATTTTGTGGATACTGGCAACAATCAGCCTCATATGTTCAAAAATAGATGCATTACATGCAACCATATCAGTCACACAAATTTATAAAGTCATGTTTCTAGACCAATTTATAATAGAGAGAAGCACTTCCGTTTTTTAAAAAAAGTTCATGGAAAAAATTTTAACTTATAAACACCATTATAGAAGCTTTCCGGAAGGCACATAGAAATTTTCAAAGGCTAGAAATTAACACTAATCAAGTACATAAAGAGAAATTTGAGCCAAATATAAACTTTTAAACATGTAAAAAATGATATCTATTCTTCTAAATAAAGAAAACTGATTTAAACGTCTGTAATATAACTTAAAAAAAGAGGCACATAGCCTTACCACTGTAAAATTTTTGTGTATGGGTAACTCATAAGTTTAGAATATTAGGAATAACGTAGCCATCATACCATTGGGATTATAGCATTGCGTTTCAGCATTGGCACTTTTGATATTTTATCTTGTTCTCCTTAGATATGGTTTCTTTTCCAAAATAAAAAAAAACCCACAATTTGTAGTCTAAGTTTTACAGCGGGTGCATAATTTAAAACAATTAAGACCTATGTCAAATATCATCACAAAAGCTATAAAATAATGCACTTTTTCTTCGTTTCTTTTTCCTGGAATGAATTGTACTTGACGTGACTAAATCTAGAAGTAACTAAAAAAGGGTAAGTTATATTTACAACTGCAACATTTAAGGGTAGGTTTTTTCTTATTAACTACTTATTGTAAGCGCAGACAAGACAGTAAAAGAAAATTTTGAATTAGTACGTTGCTCTTCTTTTAATATTTTGATGCTATCGTTTATTTTGTATTTTATACTTTTTTGAGGCATTCCCTTCTTTTTTGTAGTACTTTATATAATTTGATGTGCCTTCTTAAATTAAATAAAGAACTAAACTGAATTGAGCAACACATACTGTCACAAGTAAACACCCATACGTAAAATTAGAGGTAAAATTAAAAATAAAAAGATAGTACACTATTAAAAAGCACTTGGTTTAATCATTTCAAAACGTCTGTAACGGAGCGAAAATAAGATAGCGCAAGACCTGCGCACAGGATTTAAAGATAGCAACCGTGTGATACTCACACACGATTGACACAACGAGAATGCTCAACGAGAGTATTAGTGTGTGGGTCAAGT
>JADAQX010000621.1:0-31104 GCA_015476325.1 Cardiosporidium cionae
GATTAATCATGACGCTAGGCGTACTATATGTTTTAATCATTGTGTTAAATTACGTCTGCTAGAATCCTCCTTGTTAATGAGTAATTAGGGAGACTAGTTATACATTCTCGTGTTTTCATGTTTCGTCCCTTTTTTCCCTTTTTATTACCGTCTTCTGAATTCCTTGCCACATTGTGAAATGTATAAAATATTAAATTATAGCTACAACGACTTCGCACAGATTATTCATATGCAGCGTGCCGTAATAGTAGCATTAATAACAGCAACGCAAGTTCTTCCCAGACACACCTAAACCAAACCACCAGTACAACTCACCCAGCACTTGTGAGGAGAAGAAAGATATATATATATACTTTTCTAGACAGATTATGTTTTCTTCTTTCCAATTCTTTTCGTGGCAAGTAGAAAGTTGAGGGAGATAATTAATTTATGTTCTTATAATTCTCTTTTGCTCCTAGGCTTGTTTTTCTTATCGATATAGTTAATGAGTAAGTTTTTCTTATCATCGTATAACTAATGAAGTAAACATGCTCAAGAACTTGCATTAACTAATTATTTCACTTATTCACGAAAAGAGCGAGAATAGTCAGCCTGAATCGAGACATCGATTGGAGTAAATGTGACGATTAATCATAGCACAAACCCAAGTTTTACAAGAGTAGCTATTTTTGTTGTAACTGTAATTCCCAGAAGTTAACGTAGATCCAGAAACCCTATTGCTCAAAAGCAAACTTATAACTAGCAAAACTAAGTTAAGTTAATTTATTGATAAGAAGGTAAATATTGGTGCCCGGACAATTTAGGCACAAATAGCGTAACAGGAAAAGCATAAAGCAGGCGCACAAGCATGCATAGATTGCGATATTAATCACGGACAGCAAATATCAACAGAAGTTAACATCAGCGGACGATTATGAAGTTACAACTTTGTTACTTACCTGAACGAGGACTTTAATTATTCTTTCACTAAATTTTCTTTGAATTTCTATTACTATGATCGAATTAGATGTTTTCTACGTTAAATTATTTTTCTTTTACTTACGAATAGTTATTTTCGGTTACAAGTTTTGGGTTTACTTTTTACTTTTCATTTTCGTTCTGTGAAACGTCCAGTATCTTCTGTTGGTGATTTGCGGTTGGCTTTCACGAGTAAGGGCCGTTGGTGGAGCTTATTACTAATTTTATAACTATTTTACTTCCTCTTGAGTTACTTTAAGCGCTAACTGTTAATAGTTTAACTTATTTGACGTTTGCTAGTATTAAGTTTGGCTTCGAGCAATAGTGTTTCTGGATCCCGCCTTAACTTCTGGGTATATCAAATATGACTATAAAATTTGTAATTAACTCCACCAACGCTCCTTACTCGTGAAAGTCAACCGCAAATCAATAAGCAGACGAAAACTAAATGCTTCGCACAACGTAACCGAAAAGAAAAAAGAAGAGAAAAACTTCTATTCGAAATATCCAATCTTGAATAAAAGTAAATCAAATCAACGTAGAGACCATAAAATTGAAAAATAGCAACAATAATTATAAGAAGAAAAAACAATAGGAAAAATAATAATCGTTCCGGTAAGTAACAAAATTGTATTTTCCTAGACATCCGTTGTTGTTTACTTCTGTTGACATTTGCTGTCCGTGATTGATGTCGCAATCCTTGCTTTCCCCGATGCGCTATTTGTGCCTAAAATTGTCCGGGGCAGCAACAAAGCATTCTTGAAATGGCTTGAGAATTATCTAAAGGTGCTTTCATTCTTTGAATTTGTTTTTATTGTAGAAATGGTTTTTGTAGCATTTAAAAATTTGTTCTGCAAATGTTTGGCCACTTATGGTATAAAATACGGGCTGAGTATCATTAACAATAATAGCCAACTAAGAAGCATTCTTGTTCTAGAATATAATGCTTCGCCGTAAATATCATTTAATTGACATAATACAGAATTACTGCCAATTTGTTTTATTTAAGCAATTCTCACTCAATGCACATTGTGACATGCATGTAGTCATTTCATTTTCTGTTTTCTCTAATATCTCGCATCAACCCGTCGACCCAAAAGGGAAAAAAAGCTTCCTTCGAGCAGCGAATGCCCGTAAACATTATCTCACAAGTAAAGAAATCGTTTTAATTTATGTACACTGTCGTTCTTTCAATAAGCAAATTTATAAACGAAAAGTTACAATAGAAATAAGCGACAATAGGGGCTTTAGTTTTTAAATACTTTCGACTTAACATCCGCCTTAACGTTATATTTCTTGTATCTTATGGGGACTAATTTCGACGTTCCAGACGGCAAGCGTAGCAAAGACATGGGGTTAAACTTCAGGCTTTGCATCTCCTCAAGAATATGCTTTCGATTTTTACGTTAAATTGACACCTTTTTCGTATCTGGTTTGCATTACCCAGACGTCCCTCCTTCCAAAACAAGCTACTTTCTGTTTTAAATTTTCCTTAGCACCTGTCCGCTTTATCTTTGTACTTTTTGATTTTGTCCTGCTGTTTTCAAGTTTATATGATACGCAAATTAAGCGAGATATGTTTTGCATTGCAACCCTGTATTTTATTGCAAAAGTATGAATTCGTTTGAAACCTGATTTTGTCTAGCGCTTTCTGAAGCAGCTCTTTTATGTTTTTGCAGAAGTAAGATATATAGGCTGTGTCTTCTGCTTTTGTGATTTTCACTGAGCCACTTTTCCTTCTGTTACGATCAAGTACCTTTATAACTACTTCACTTCTTGCGTCGTTTGAGTTCATTCTGTAATACCTCTTCAGAAATAAGTGTTTGTTTCGCTCTACTCCCATTGATGTTAGTAGCATTAAAAGCAGTAATTTTTATAAATGCTTTGTGAAAGTATCGCTCAAGTTTTTCTCAGACATCCCTCATCCCTTGTATTTTTGTAATTGGTATCAGCGTTTATGTGATCTTTGCTCATCTTTTTTTTCGGTGTATCTCCATGCAAAAATATTATCTGCGTTCGTCATTGCAAACAAAGGCAGCACCCTCTACTTTTATTTGCATCTTTTCGAAATGGTAGGACACTACGGAGAAAGTTTAGCCCAGCAGCATGGAAGGGGACGCTTGCTGGGATCTATTTTGATGCTTTTCTTCTCCCTTTGTTATTTTACATTTCCTGGATGTATTTTTTATTCTGGTGAAAGATTCTTTAGTCCTGCAACGAACAATGCTCATTCCTCTATTCAACCGTTTGTGGTAACATCTTTGTTTGGTTTTGCGGAAGCAAGTCCAGACACATTTCGTAGCGAAAAGTCATCAGATTGGAATGATATCGGTCATCCAATCCAGTTGGTTGCTCCTGATGCTTCTCATACTAGATTTATTCTTCGGGAAGAAGGCATCAAATACTTACAAACTTTGCAACCACCCATTACGATCATCTCTGCTATGGGTAGTATTCACACAGGAAAATCATTTTTACTCAATCAGATAATGGGTCAGACGTCTGGATTTGAACTTGGTTATACAGTTGACCCTGGAACCAGCGGTATTTGGATATGGAGTAAACCAATTATAGTACCCGCTTCCCAGTACGGCAGCAGGTCATTATTATCCCAGAATGAACATGATAGTGTTTCCGTTGTCTTAATGGATACAGAAGGTTTTCATGGGCCAAACGTTACCAAAACTTATGATCAAACATTGTATGCTATAGCATCCTTACTTTCGAGTGAAGTTCTGTTTGTTTCAATGAAAATGATGGATAGTAGAGATCTGGAATATTTAGAGGAATTGACGAAGGGTGCCAATTTGTTTGCTTTAAGAGCGTATGCAAAGTCTCTTTCTACATCTTTCGAAGGTACTACACAGGAACAGAATGAACTATTACATTGGACTCAAAATAAACAGGAACAGAATGCGTCATTTTCAGAGGTACAGAAAGTTCAAACGCATTTGCAAAAGCACGCATACTCTGCTCAAATTGTAGATTCGCTTACGCCTTCTAGTCTAACATGGGTTGTACAAGATTTTATACAAGATCTGGAAGGGAAAACTCCGTTGGAATGGCTGAACAATTTGGTTGATACTATAGCTAGAAGCACCCCTATTAACCGTGTCGAGCCTGCTAATAAATCGGTATCTAAAAGCAATATTCGTGATGTAACTACTGGTATTACCCCAAGTAGGAAAAATTCGCATTCTTTGCGGGAAATGTACAAAACCATTGATAGTATTACCTTGTCTGCACCTGCGTCGGCGGAAAAAATGCAGCGATTGGATCTTCTTTCTAATGAAGAACTTTCTTCCAATTATCAGTTAGAGCTGGGGATATTTCGAAACAGATTATTTGGAAGAGCCCTACGAATATATAAAAGCAGAAGAGATTCTCGTTCTTCAGCCATGCAAAATAGCTTTGATACGATTTCCGGATCGGATATGCTCTCTGGTGCAGATTTATCTGATATAGTGCGATTTTTAGTTAAGGCTGCAAATCAAAACTATTTTGGAGATATTGATGTCTTTATGGATCAGTTCTTGCAAGTTCGGGTGAGTTAAACTTGGATGGATAGGATTAATCTTCGAACTATCAGTATTTCTTCTTATTTGTTGAGAGATTACATTTTGTTTTCAAAATGCATTCGTTAGACGTGTATTCTTCATTTTCATACAGGCGGATGTTACAAAAAATGATTTGAAGAAGTTACATGATGCTGCAATGGCATCATATCTGGAATCTTCCCCCCCTCCCCTTCTCACTGAAGTTTCTTTCTATATGAAGGAATTGTACGAAAGAACGCTATCCATGTGGAAGCAACATGTCTTAGGTGATTCTGAAAAAGAATGGGCGCAGTCGACACAAGCATCTTTAGAGCAACTTCTTTCTTCTGTTGAAGGCGAGTACTTCCACAGGTATTTCTAGAAGCTCTTCTTGCAATTCGATTTGACATACGAACTTTCTTTTAGTAATCAACACGGCTCAACGTCAAAACCTACAGTAGCCGTATATGAAAATATGTTTGGAAGTGAGTTTGCGGATAAAAAAATTGGGCTGTAATATATACATTCGAATTTTACTACTACAGAGCAGAAGATTCTATTCGACATTATTGTCACACCCATTCCGGTCGCATTACTCAACAAGATGAAAACTCAGTAGTCGAAAAACGAACTTTCTTACCCGTAATTAAACCACAATTGGAGCAATGGATACTTGCTCAGAGCAGGCATGTTTTCAGAAAAGATTGAGTATATTTGAATTCACTTTTTTGTTATCGCTTGCAGATTAAAAAACAAAATTTTTGGTAAATTTTCTTCCTATGGTGTTATTTGTTCTTCAGTAGGAGCAGAAATTTATTGAAAGCGGCCATCAACACAGATAGTCGCGATTATACGAACACAACAATGTGTATGGAAGAATTGCAATTATATGACAAGCGCACGCAAGATCTGTACAGGGAATTAAGGAAAGAAAATCATGTGAGCTGCCCAGTATTCTTCACACAATTTAAATCCTCTAGCAAACTGCTTAGTGCTCTTACACTGAATTAAGAAATTTCAGTAAATCAACCTTATTCTCCATACACAATCAAAAATCTCTTACAAGGACAATAGTTTACTTGATTTTTACACTTTTACATATGGCGTATTTTGGTAGCTACTTATACAATGGAAGATTTTATATGCAAAAACGATAGCTTGTTTTGCTGCATATGCGTTATTTCACAAGAGAAGAGCAAACGTTATTGATTTTTTTACAGGCTGCAATAACGCTTCAATATGAAAAAGCTTCAAAAATGGCTATTGATAAGTTTTATGCTCTTGTTCATGATAAGAAGAATGCATTGGCGTTACGTTCTGAATATGAAAAATTTGAGCAAACCCTCTTTGATTGGAAATTGAGGGCATTAAGTGAATTCAAGTCTCATGCTGGCGAATTGACAGCTATGGAAGTAGAAACAAGCGAGGCAGAACAGCAGCTTAACTTTCAATTGCGGGAACCAGAAGAGGCTGCAAAGAAATTGTGGGAGAAAGAATGTGAAAAGCATTGCCACGTAAGGATTGTGTTTCATACGGCACAGTTTCTGTTTTTTTTTGTATAGGAATATGTGAATGATGAAGTTTGTCAAAAGATAAACAGATTCTATGCTGTTGTAACATTCAAATTCGTGTGCTATGAAATACATTCTTTCTGTTTTGTATGGATATAATGAGATTTGATGCTCATAGCTTACACAACGTTTTGTTTTAGGATATTGCCAATCGTCGTACTAATATATTTCGTAAGGAAATCCTGGACTTACTTTCATTTCCGGTTGAAGAGATAGAACTTAACACTGCTGCAAGCAATTTCTTTTCCAGTACAGACGCAGAGATGCGGGAGTTATACTGCGCTGGATCGCGTGTTTGGAAGGAGGTAAATTTTACTTTGTTCAAAAAGTAGGAGGCATATGTTATACAAAGGCATTTTCAGCTCTGTATTATGTTTTGCATACTTTGTTTTACGTTCAAACCAAATTATTTTGTTGTTATCTTGATATTATTCTTGCAGAATGCGAAAGATCTAGATGCTCAGCTCCGAGTTATTCATTTATCCTTGGAAAATGAGAATGTCGAAGCTACAAAACGTTATTTCAAAGAACCACTTGAACAAGTTACGATAGCTTTACAGGTATATTCGAATTGCTCATTATAATCGACATTCCTATTATTTTTTTTGCGATTGTGAAAATAGATTGTGAAGAAACTACTCCATTTGGTTGGGGAGTTTTTCACCCGCACGCACTACTGTTTTAGCGAAGAAAGTGTACTGAGATAGAATTCATTTGGTTAAAACTATTTATTTTGCTTGATATATTGCATTCTTCAGTTTGATGCGAGTAAATATTCTTTTTGGCAATCCTTTTCGGAACTCGCCTTAAAGAAAGCGCGTGATGCCATCACCCAAAATATGCAAATGAATGATTCAGCTGTTTTACAACTATCGGATTCTCTAGTTACAAAAGTAACTCGAAATTGGCTAGAGAATGACTTGCGCAAGAGTTATTATTCTCTTGTGTCAAAGAATTTTTACAGCTTGATGTGGAAATATGTTGGCGTGTTCCTTCTTGTTGCTGGCGTAGTCGTTTTTTTATTTTTCCATTGGCCTCTGTTGGGCTCAATCTGCTTTGCTTCAGGACTTTACTTCCTGCTCGGGTCCAAAGTTCTTTCTAAAGTTGCTAGAGATGCTTTCAGAAAATCTGTAATGTTCATGTTTAATACTCTCCAAAATAAGCTAGGTTTTGAGTTATCCTGCGGCGTTATTGTCGTTGGAATTGCCGCATTTACATTTTACGTACTACGACGTTGCGGTTTCTTAGCTTTCTGGCGAGGAAAGGATTATGAAAGAAAGGTATATTCTGCCGGAGGTAATTTCCAAGGAAATTTTCCTAATCGTCATAGTGAGCCATTGCAATGTGTTGGCCCTGTCTGTAACGAGAACCCTTTTTTTTATAAGTATAATCATTGCCCTGGCACCCCGTATGAAACTTTATCCAATGGTCGAAATACCGTGACAAATGCGAACGGTCCTATCCTGTCGGATGGATTGAAGGCCGACATAAGACGCCGTCATGCTCAATCCGCAAGATAGGAGAGCTATGTAACATCCTTTTATGCATAAATAGAGTTAGAATGAAACTGTGAGTTTCTGCTTGGAGCATGCGTCTTCCGAATCTTGCATGATATAGCAAATATTTTGGCGTGCAATTCGATTTTTTTAGAATAGTTGAATTATAATAGCAAACCTTTAAAGTGCCAATTTCTTGTTGATTTTAAAGTATTATTGCTTGAGATTCTGTTTTCTCAGCTGCTTTTACTAGAATTATTATTCTTTAACTCCCAAGCCCTATAATAAAAGAGGAATGGCCTAAATGCCACCCTTTTTGCTTGAACTCTATATTTCAATATGTACATCTTCCATGTAGAAGCTGGAAAAAGCCCGTGGATTTGCTACAATTTTGTATTGTATTATGCATTATTTTGTAGTAAATGTTACCAAAACATATTAAATAGATTTGAAGTAAATGGAGTAAAATGGGTCAATCGCGAGTTAGAAGATGGTACAATCATGCTTTCAATGGAATTCGGTTATACAACGAAACAGAAGTACATTCACATTGACAGAGGTTCGTAGCTTTGACAATTGCAGTGTAGCAAGTTAAACATTTAGTATTTGTTAGTAAGTTTGTGGATCTTTTTATTCTCGTACCTTCTGAATATTTACCTTGCAACACAAAAAGTTGTTTTACCTTACTCTAGATAGTAAAACTATCATGCGTGCTCACACATGATCATATCAAACTGCTTTCGCCTTTTTCCTCACTATAATAAACATTCCATAATTTCAAAAGGATAGGCTAAAATGACTTTTTTTTAAAAATAAGAAAAGTGGATTTTATTAAAGGATAAAATAGATTCAGTAGCAATCAAAAAAGTTAGCGCAATTTGGTCAAAAGGAATTTCAATTTTTAGAGCAATAGAACGGACAACGTATCTAAATGATATTTGAACTATTTTTATTAACAAAAATTACTACAATTTAACAATAAAGTGGTTGGTAGTACCCGATGAAATATTTATTCCAGTAGAGATAATTTCCCTGCTGCTGCGATTCATGCCTCGTGGTCTACATGCAGCTAGTGAGCGAATATATTATCTTCGTGACCTCTTCCATGTGATTTTCATTGAATATTTTTGTCTATTAACAAAAGTAGGGCATGAGAAATACATTTAAAACAAAGAACTAAAAGGTTTCGTTCGTTTAATTTCACCGTTAGACAGTTTATTGCTTCCACGCATGGGCAATTTATTTCTTGAATAGCTCAAGTATGTAATCGTCATTATTAAAATTTTGTTTGAAATGTGCGAAGATAGATTGAAATTCCGGGGCTTTTGGAGATAAGTTTTATTAGGAAAACTTATTTGAGATTATCTTCCTTTATTAGAATTGAAAATCTCAAGTTGAGAAATGTTTTGCTCTACTTTAGCAAATACACTAATTTAGCAAAAAGATTGGGAGGAGATTTCACAATACTCTATTTGTGTGATAAAGCACAAAGATTAGCCAAATGCAATATTTTTGTGTGCAACACCGAAGGATTTGTTGTCTACTGAAAATAGTTGATAAAACTATTCGTATACGTTTTCCACTTACAACTCGGTAATTTAGCAGTGACGTAACGGCACGTTTTCTACTTGGTTATACGCAGCAACTGTATCTTATACATTGCGCGACAGCGAAACAAACCAAGGTCAAAAATGGTTTGTTTTTGTGAGTAACGTAGTTGCTGTTTTAAAGAAGCCAGACTATTGGCTTACTGTAAATTTCTTTTCTGAATTCCTTGCTCTATTGAACTCTTCTCAATAAAACTTATTTCATTGGTGTGTGCCTGAAGTCTGCTGCATTGCAATTCTTGGAATCTCATTCTTGTCGATGGAGAGATTCAACTCATTTCTATCCCTGCCGCGAATATGGCTTCTGAAAATATCTCTTTTTTGACCTCTCCTCCCAATTATGATCGTATTCATAAACCTAGTCTCTTGTTTTATCAGTCTCTCTACACGCTCCTTGAAGCAATCCCCACTCACCCTCTCGCGTTATCACAGATAATAGCTGAAAATAATAAAAAAAAACTGACAGCAGAGCAAAAGCAATTGAATTTTTTTAAGAGGACTGTTACATCCTTTCGTAATAATGTATCTATCTTCCAATCTTTGCGATTTGTTTCTCTGGATAACCCTTCAACGCCAAGGCATGTTAACGCAGTGAGTCAACAGTTTAGTTCAATAAGAGGGATTTGTGTCTAATGTAGAGAGAAGAGTTTACTTTTGAAAAATGCATGAGGCATTCATTCTTTAATTATGGTCTTTTAGAAGCACTGCATTATGAAGAATATAGCACCGTTACATTTCATCTTCTTTACATTTTTGTATTGGAGTGTGTGAGCTTCGTCGCATTTTAATGCTCTATGTTTGATTTTGGTATTCAGGGAGCACAGAACGTTATCCGAAGTTTGTTTGTTGGATTTCCTTGCTTGACTACTTCCCTTTTCTTCTATGATTTCTTACACTTTTTACCTCAGGTATTCATTACCCGTAAAAACATTACTTTTCTTTTTTTCTGTTTAATGAATTTGGTACAACAGCGGAATTATCCCCCGTAAATATTTTATTAATCTATGTTGTGTTAACCGATGGCTTTTGCTACTGTGTAAAATTAATCATTTTTCAGGCCTATTTGATGGATAGATGCAATCTTTCTGCAAGCGTCGCTGGCTCACTCAATGCGGCTTGTGTAGTCGTTACTTGCACCCCGTTGCAAAACATTTTTCGCCATCAAGTAAAGCGTCGTGTTGAATTTTTACCACATAGTTTTTTGTCAACTGTTCGATCTATCATAGCACCCGAAAATGGACACAACCCGAAAATTCTTAGTATTGCCAAAGGTAGCAATCGAATCCATTTTGAAGGTATTCTCCCTCGGTTTTATAAGGGATTGGTTTTAAACATTTCTACAGTGCCAACGGCAGGTGTGATGTGGGGTGTATATGACTGGACAAAGGGGAAAATTCAGAATCATTGCAATACGACGCATGTATGGACTAATTTTGTTGCTGGTATGCGATTCTAAGTTCTCAAACGTAGGAGCATGATCATTAGTAGCTATCTTTCTTAATTTTTTGCGCTCGTGTAAATGGCTATAAATTAATTCATCAGGTCCAAAGTATTTGTCGATAGCATGTAAGCAGAGCTTTCTTTCTATATTATCTCAAATCTTGAACCTGTGTGAATTTTCTTTCAATGATGCTATGTGTTTTTATCATTATTTGGTTATAATCTTAAAAAGAATGTTTACGGTGTTACTATGCAAGCTCCAGGTGTATGTTTTTATTTTTAATTCATTAATATAGTAGATATATTATTTCTAGCTTGGGTTTTGTTTATTCAGGTGGTTTAGGTGGCATGGTGAGTGCTATTATGATGCGCCCAATAGGAAACATACTTGCACAAAAGCAATTAGTTCCTGAAGCCACTCCCTATTATCAAATCTGCATCGATATGCTACAGTAAGCTAATTGTATTCTTTGTAATTGAAAGTGTGTTTAGATAAGGTGGCTATTCTAAGCACTTTTTAGGGTTATGCGCACTTGTTATGCGCTTTACATAGGCTTATCTTGAACTAAACTATCAAGCCTTGTATGGGAGTATATTTTTGCTTTGCAGTCAGTTCGTGAGCTTTCGTATTATAAAAACAAATTGCAAAGCGTAAAAGCGCAATATGAAAATTTGAATGACTAAGCCAAGAGTAATTGCATGCTCTTTTTTATGTTATCTATCTCTCTGCAGGAATGACGGAATAGGGGCTTTTTACAAAGGTCTTGGCGCACGTACAATTACTGGAGCAGTAAGAATGGGAATCTTTTTCTCTGCCTTTTCCCTCTGCATTACTCTTTCTATGATTAAGGACAGCTGATACGATCTCATTTAATACCATCGCAGCTGCTTTTTCAAAATTAAATTTTTTTAAGGTTTTGTTCAGTGGTTCATGTTTTTTAGAAAGCGTTTTGTTTCTAAAACTATCGAAGCTCTGATATTTTTTTTCAAATGGCTATTTTATTGCACTTTCATAAAACTCACCAATTTTTGTGTTAGTTATTACATTTTCAAACACGAGGTAAACAATTTGTCTTTTCATCGCAATTTTGCCCCCCAAATTCAAGTATGTTTTAGGTAGCTTTATTCTATGCTGTTTGGCTGTGCATTTGGAATAAATCTATTTGTTTTTCGAAACGATTGATGGTGCCTAATTTTCCACTCTAATATCCGTCTGTATTAGTAAAAGGTGCCAACATGGTTTTATACAATGACTGAATGCTGTAAATTTATTTATCCCGTCTTGTAACAATAAAAATTAAGTATGGTTGACTTGTGGTGTAGCTTTGAATTCGTTGCATTGGGAGTTATGCCCATGCGAGTTATTCTCTTTTTACTTTTCTATTCTGAGGCAAGTATGGAATTTCTGTCCCATTTTTTAAAGAGAGACAAATCATCTTACGACATTCTCTTTTCGCTCTGGTGAATGCCATAGAACGATTTCGGCAGGCATACGTTGTCACCTATTTTTCCATGCAAACATCTGCTCCACTGACGCATATTGGTACGTCAAGTAGGCCTAAATTTGTAGCTGCTAATTGATTGATTCAGGCTAGTAATAAATGCCTTTGCTTCCACGAGAAGTTTCCTTGTAAATCACTTTTCTTTATGGACCCAAAAACACTTGAAATGATCATATAGTGTTACTTTAAGGTACACTTCGCACGTGTTCATTCCGTTAGTAAATACTTTTGGCAGATACTGGGAATTTTAAATCATTTTGTCCTTGTGTATGAAACGAAAGCAATATCAAATTTTTGAAGATTTTGCGTTTTTTTAGTCGAAAACACTATAAATAAACGTAACAGCTAAGCAGATTAAAGTTTGGTTTATTTGTGTGTTTTCCAATTAGTGGCTTATTGTGGTGTAGGCCAAAATACGATTTAACTATTTCTTTACGGGAGTTCCTTTTATCTGGCTTATTAGCATCACATCGTACAAAACAAGAATTTTTCTTCCTAAACTATGAAGACTTTTGATAGCATTTCTCTCATGCTGAGAAAGTAACGATACTAAAAAGGGGTATTAACATGTACAGAAGCATCGAACAGACTGACATAACCTAATTTCGAGAAAAACAGATAAAAGCTTCTCTCCTGTAATTTAGATCTCGCTTTTCTCTGTATTTATGAATGTCATTCTGTCTATAAACTCACGAATTTCGTCACGCTGTATTTCTTCATCAATTCAACATTCTATTGCACTATATTTGCAACTGTTGCGTGTAGGTTTATAAAAAGTTTAGTTTAAATGGAATGAGTTTTTAAAGAGGAGTATTAATTCAATTATTTAGGAATAGCTGCACAATAACGAAGTCAATAAAGTCTTCCATCCAATGACATTGCTGTATTCACTTGCACTGAACATTGCAGTCGTTTGGTTTAGTGTGCTAAGTTCTATTTAAACGCAAAGCTTTGCTGCATGTTTGGAAACCAAATAAGGAAGTGCTACGGCGCAGTTTTCCTATACTCGAAACCCACGGATATCAGAGCCGTCTGATTGAAAAAACGGTGCTGACTTGAAATATTAGCAACGACAGTTTTTTGATGATGCTTAAATAATGAAAGGCTTTTGATGCAGAAGCCAGATGCTATGCGAACATTTGTTTGCTGTGCTATGTGCAGCTACGCATTAGTGTCCACGCATTTTTGTTAACGCAAGTCCTAAATCAAGCGAGTGCAAATCAGTGCTAGCGCGCGTATGCATGACAATTTTTGACAGAAAGGCAGATGAATGACAATTCCTACATCCCCGGGAATTCCTTGTCTTTTCCTTTTTCCTTTCAAACAGTTCGATAGAGTTCAAAAGGCGTCAACTCACTGCACGAATCAAAAAATGGCATGCACTACTTGTCTTGGTAGTGAATCAAATATCAATTCGATTAATTGAAGTTGTAATTGCGATTCAAGCAAATTCCACTCATACACTCGCTTTAATCTCTTATATATTCGTGTATGCTATACCTAGTGTGGCAGCGGACAATAGCTACTACTCTTTACAACAGGGCTTTAAAAATATCCTTTTCTTTCAATTTCTTACCGTTGAAGTTTTGTAGACTATGTCTTCTCGCAGGAGAATCCATGCAGCACTTTCCCTCTTTGGAATAATCATCAGCTGCTACTCAATTTATGTAGAACATTACATGTTCACTCCAGGATACACCGCTGCATGCGACATTAGCCCAAACATTTCGTGTTCAAAGGTAACGTTGCTTTATTTCATTATTATAAAGGATTCTTCACACCGCTTAACTCTGTCTTTCTACGAGCAATTGCCTTAGTAATTGAAAACTTTAAATATTTCACCTGATAACTTTGCTTTCTTGAGGGAACATCACTTTTTTCAAAACTATATTCCTTGCTCGTTACATTAACTTTTTGCTACTGTAGTAAGTTGCATCAAAGTGATCAATACCTTACTTAAACAGGCTTTCAAGAGTAAATACAGCAAATTGCTTCTTTTAATGGGGTTCGTTACACCTACCAGTATTTTTAACATGTCTACGTCCTACCTTGGTTAGTGACCAAATGCGTGCTATTGCCTTGAAACGTTTCTCCTGCTTTTGAAACGTTTCTCCTGCTTTTAATTCTTCATGAAACAAAAATTGGTGAAGTCTACCTAACATTTTATCCATTTATTATATTTTACTGCAATGAAAATTGAACAAGAAGGAAGCAGCTTTGTTTGATCATCAAATGCACACTAAACAATAATGCTGATGTTTCGATTTTGTTAAAAGTGCTAGTGCATATATTGGCATAATATTTCTCGATATGTTTTTTAATTTATGTTGTTTTTTTGATTCGACTTTGAATATTTTTAACTATTAGCATGTCTATGTTCGTGCTGTTGCTTCTCATCTGACTTTGTGCATCTTCTGTACATGTATTCAAATATAGTTAGTACGTATGCTTGTAAGACAGCTGTAAATTTCTCTCAAATCACTAAAAATATGCCACATTTTCGATGAATTTATACAGGTGTTCCATTCTACCTCATAAATTTGCTTTTCTCTTTTACTCATATCCCTGGAAAAAAACTGATGCTTCTACTTAGCCTTCTTTCTTCTGTGAGTGACCATTTAAATGAAATAAATCGATGTGAAAGTATTATAAGCAAAAAATTACGTTGTATTTTTGTACGAAACTCCAAAAATGTTTTTGCATTAGCTTCAAAATATACTTAGAGGCGATTACATATATTAAGATTGTAACATTATTATGACTTATCAAATTCTAAAACTTACCGATCTGTTTTACCCAATAACTTGAATGGAATAAAAAGAGAATGTGTAAATCAGTTGTATTTTTTTGTTGGTGCAGGTGACCTCTATTTACTTGGCATCGATTCTATTGTTTGTACTTAAAGACATGTGTATTGTCTGCTTTATGATTCACGTGGTAAACATTCCTATAATCGTAAATATTTCCCGACATTGCTCACCGTGGCTTTTTTTGTGAACTGATTTTCAGTGATGATATCTCGTTCCTGCAGATTTTTCGTTATACTTTTGAATAATCATTGCACGTTTGTATCTCATCTCCCAAAAAACAATTAATTCAAGGGCGGTATAAAGTTTTTTTGTAGAGAATACAGCGGGTATCTGAATCCTATATTTATATCTACTGCGATGTACATGTTTTGCTGAATCATTTGTAGATTAATTTCTCGCTGACAAGAATAATTTACGTGGAAAACTTTAGCAAAAAAGAACGCCATTCGATTCATAAAGAAGATTGAAGTAAGTATTCACTAGTATTGAGCAATTAAATCTTCAATTGCACTATACAAATACGGTTCCATACTTTTTTGTTGCAGAATCTACGTATTTAATTGGGGCGACACTTTGAAAATGCTTGAAATGTATTTAATGAGAAGAAAAAATGTGTTAAGCTTTGATTAATTCTCTTACATGTATAAAATATTCTACTGACTTCAATAGTAAACCAATAAGATTCAACAATCATATGATCTTTTGAGTTGAGTATTCCTAATGGTATCATGAATGCTTGGATGACAATATCAGGAAGTCAGCAGTGAAGACCACGCCAAGAAACAACGTGCAAACAACTATTTCCTAGTTTTTATTAGTGCTATTGTATGAATATGAAAAACCTCATTTTTAAAGCTCTTGATTCTTGCATCTGGTAGAGTTATCTCTTTTTTTAAGTTATTTGCAAGTTTTGCAATTTGCATATGTAGAAATGGCTTTTCCCGAACTGAACAATAGTTAGATAAATAGAGACACTTGTGAATAGCCTTTAAATAATGGCAGAGACATCTTTCTGGCTCTTGAGAGCAAGAATTCTTTTCAGCAGCGTAGTAATGCCACATTGCTGCCGACCTGGTAACTGGCGTTCTGCGATGTTTAGAATATGATTTTACCAAGTAAGCTACGTTGTTCAAATAGGAAATAGGAAGTAGCTACCACTAAGAATCTATTGTTGGTAGTCTCCGCACCTATCGAATTGTAGATGATTTGGGAGCAATGCCGGTGTAGCTTTACTAGTTAAAGGGAGAACCCATCTATTTTACTATTCCTTAGCGTGGGTGCATGGTCATTTCTGCTTTAATGAACAAGCAAAAATTCTTTCAAAAGCCTGTTAATCAGAGTTTCTTTCTCTCCTCAATCACGGATTCAGCAACTCTTGAAGTAGAATTTTTAATGCCGGAGCTTCCAGAAGTTGAAGCCGGTCGTAGGCTGGCAGAGGAACACCTTGAGGGAAAAGAAATATATCATGTGGAGATTATCGCTGGCGGTGATGACCGTGTCTTTTGCAACAGTAGCATCGAAGCCGTTATAGATGCCCTTCTTCATCGAAAGATTCGACGCTGTTACCGTAGAGGAAAGCATATTTGGTTTGAATTAAACAGGTAGAAATGTCGGCTTCTCAAAAAGTATTTTAAGATTGGAAACATTTGCCCCAAAACCGTCGGTTTTCTACGATTCAATTTGCGAAACACTGCGTATTCCTTTTTTTGTTCTAACTTTTGTACATATGTTTGTACTTGCAAACGGCATGCAGAACATTAGAAAAACACCTTCTATTTCTAATATAGGCATCTGAGAAAGCTAATTCCGATTCTTGTACATTTCAAGCTAATTTATTCATTGTACTTTTTTTCTTGTATACATTTTTTTTGCTCAGAGACCCTCATGTGGCATTTCATTTTGGGATGACGGGTGCATTCGTTATAAAAGCTGGAACATCTGTTATACGGCGGTAACTATCATCATCATTGTACTCAGAATGAACACTCAGAATACTGTGCATACTCTTTGTTGTCTTTTTGCTTGATAAGTTTATTCTTCTAATATTTTGGGAATTGTATTGCATTCGTGTAGTCCTTCCTATGGAACAATATCACAGAAGGATAGGGATTGGCCTCCTCGATTCTGGAAATTACGGCTTGAAATGAATGGTGTGTAAAACTTTGAGATACCATACGAAATTACGAGAATTTCTTCATCCATGTGAGCGCAAGATCACATGCTTGTACCCTCTTGACTTGTACGTAGATGGTACCCAGTTTGCGTTTGTTAACTCTCGACGTTTTGGAAGAATTCGTATTTTTGATTGTCCGGAGAAAGGCGCCCCGTTTAGTGGTATGTGTTTTTTGTTCCTTCAATTTTATTTCAACTATAAGTTTTGCTAGGTTCAAATTACTATGTTTCCTCAGACCTTGGATTCGACCCTTTATTGGATACTCTTTCAGGTATGCTTCAGAACAAAATGTACTGCATAGAGTATCTGTTATAACTTATGGTGTGATGCAATAGTATCAGCTGTAGCGATTAAGTAAAACCATAAAACTTCAGACAAAAAAGAAAGGAAAAAAGGGTTTTATGTCAAGCATAGAGCATGAACAGTATGGCAGTTACATTAATTTTATTTGTATCTATTAGCAGTTTATGTAGTGACAATAGAATTTAATTCGTTTATTTATGCATTTCAATCTAATTGTGGGTTTTAAAAATACTATTTAATAGTTTAAAGTAAAATTTGATACGTTTCTTTGTGCCTCAAGTTTCCGATTTTTCCAAGAGATTTAATGGAAAGCAATGCTCTATAAAATCTGCTTTACTGGATCAATCTATCTGTGCTGGAATTGGTATGTAAAAAATAGATTTTGAAAACTATTATTTAGAAATACTTTTTGTATGTCCCACGCTATGAAGTGCGATGCTCTTGTTGACTTTAAAATGATTTATCTTTTCAGAAATATTTTAACTCATACTCTCACTTTTTTCAATTTGCAAGAATACCACTTTGCTTCCACTAGTATACTATAGGAAACTGGATGGCTGATGAAACACTTTATCAAGCTGCAATACATCCCGCATCTCTTTGTAACGTTATTGATATTGATAATTGGAAATCCATAAAGGATGCTCTAGAAAGAGTGGTGTCAATAGCATGCAACCTCGACGCAGACTCGAGATTTGTAAAATATTTTTTGACTTTTTCAAATACTGATGTTCAATTGTAATGAAAGTTGT
Source organism: Cardiosporidium cionae (assembly GCA_015476325.1). Taxonomy (NCBI): domain Eukaryota; phylum Apicomplexa; class Aconoidasida; order Nephromycida; genus Cardiosporidium; species Cardiosporidium cionae. Next base: position 18,148 of record JADAQX010000621.1, read on the forward strand.
TTATTTGTTCTAAATAAAAGATTACAGTTTATAAGTAGCTTGTCAGTTGTAGATTTGACTTTAGATGTAATCTTTTGATGATTCTTGCTCGAAAATAAAGATAACTGTAAAGAAATAGAATTTTGCTTGTTAGTAAAACATCACTTGATTCTAACCAATCGACTATTGTCATTATTACGAGCAGATTCCCATGTGAAGTTGCATGTGATTGTTCAGTTTGCATTTAAGTCATTTTTTGTATACTGCTTTTGTTTCATTTGTTTTGCACAGTTTCCAATCTCTTGGCTTTTTCATTACCGTTGGGCTAGAAATAAAGCTGCTCGCCTTACTGCAGTAGATTTTAATGGTAATCCTATTAGTTTCTCCTCTATTGGTGGTAGAACCACCGCTTATGTTCCAGTTGTCCAAAAACTTTACAAACCAGAATGCCAAAGAGTAAAGAGAGAACACTATGAAGTGACTGAAGAAATTATAGAGAAAAAAACAATCCCGACATCATGTTATTCGGAAAAGTTAGTCATAAAACCTATTGCTGATACTGTTGCGGTGAAGAAGAAATTTGTATCTAAGAAAAGAACAAGTATTGCATGCAAAACTAGAAAGTCGATGCGATTATTACAAAAGCCCATAATCAAGCCATAATATTTAATATTTTTTTAAAAGAGCTGCATTTATCATAGATGATTAACCGCTACTATACATAACAATCTGTTTTTAAATTCTATTATAAATCATTGTATGAATTGATGCAATCAAAAAGTGGCTTTAGAAAGATTTGCTTTTTATGAAATTTTTAGCACTCTATTGCCGGTCTTAGTAAAAAATATATTTTACCACCTCTCTTCGGTAGTAATAAAATTCCATCTTATATCAGGTCTTGATTAGTAATATCTGAAACTTATCCTATTTCTTTTAATAGTTATGCTCTTTTTTTATATCGCTTCAGAAATATTAGGAATGTGTGTGCATATTATTCATAGAAAATGGTTGCACGTATATATGAATGTTTTGTTTGCGAGTGTAATTTAAATAACAAGATATTGTTAACACTGTTCATATCTTCATTTTTCACCTTGAAATGAATTTACTGCAATAATTATGCGGAGAAGTACTAGATTTCTTTTCGTAGAAGTTCCAAGCAGTATTACTCGAACAAAACGTATTTTATCCAAAATTCCCAAGTAAAACACCTGAAAACTTGTTTCCTTTACTTTTGTAATAGTCGCAGAAAGGTGCACTTGATGACTAGTATTACTAATTAAATGCGACAAAAATTTTCGGAATTGAAATCAGGGTGTATTCTTTTATGGGGATACTGTCCTGCAGCAATTTTTTTACATTCATTATGCGCAATTAGAGTAGTTGTGGATGCTGATTGATAAATTGTAATTTTGTTCATTTTTTTGATTTAAATAAAACTTCACTTCTATTCTTTTTATCAATTCTTAAGTTATGTAAAGTAATATCTACAAGGTTCATTTAAAAAATTGTACTACAAAGAGTAACAGTCAACCAAACTTGACGGAATCACCAATTTTAGTTTTTATTCTGCTCATTGGATAGTAACATTATGTGTATTAGATCCTCGCAGTCCGCATTTTGCGAACAATTGTAAATGGTTTCAACAACAAAAGCTGACTTGTGGTAGCGACTTAAAAGTGCTTTAATTAGTACTCAGCTATTGCTCGTCAGAGCTCATATACTGTTAAATCTGTTAACAATCAAATTGGTTATCATGTCTTCTTCCTCACGACGCAAAGTGTGAATTTTTGCAAAGCTTTTCGCCTGGTAGAAAGTTAAAATCTGAAAAATTATTATATTCGTATATCAGTGCCAAAAAAGACAATTTGACAGCATACCACAGAATGCGGATCATCGTGTTTTCGTATCACAATTTTCCCAGAACGCTGTTTCCCAAAGGGAATCACCATTGATAAAATAGCCGGGGGCATCTTTATTCGATATCTTCCATCCTTAAAACTGAAGGGTTTTGCTTGTATATTCTTTTTGTGAAGCATGTCCATAGACACTCTGTTTTTTACAGGATATAATGCATTGAGTTTTTACTCAAGTATCTCTATTTATATTGTTAAAACTTGTGCTTTTCTTTAATGTTGTAGTAAGTGTGGAGAATAGGCTTACTGGTCTGCTTTGTGTTGCTCTTCTTTGTATTTTTTTGCTACCCTCAAGCGATTTACCAATTGATCGTATCCTTTAGGCTTACTTGTATTAGATCCGTTCTTGTTATCTGCATTATTTCTGGGAAAATCAATTGTGCAATCACACTTGCATTTTGCACATGGACATAGTTTTTTAAATAGCTGCTCGTGGTTTAATTTAAATTTTATCTGTAACTATAAACCTGCAAAAACATGATTTTCTCATGTACATTTTAGGATCAAACGTGCATTCATATAATTCTTCTTCGTCACGATGCTTTCGTATTGCTTTAGCAATTTCTTCATGTACCATAGCCTGTTGTAATCCTTGGTAATACAACCTATGGTGGCGACTCAATTTTTCATCTCCTCCGTTATCACTTATGTCTGCGTATTTCAAGTTACGCATTGCATTGTTAAATAACGCAATAATTTTAAGTGTCAAAATGGAGAGCTTACTGAAGAATTATAAATTTGACAAATTAGAGATACTATCTGTCTAGGAACTGGAAAGTTTTTACTTAATTACGAAAATTTGCAAAAAAGAGATAGATTTATGTCAATTTATATACCATTGCTTGTTTCGTATCCACGTGTAGGCTTCCCTCTTTTAATTATGCTTGTACTTCGCAGATCAGGTTGGAAAGTGCAATCCTACACAAGAAAAGAGCATTAGGCGTAAAAACAAAGCACAATGCGAAGTAAAGGGCAGTGGTTGCTTTGATAACCTCTAATTCTTTCATTGTCTTGTTTTCCACTTGTCGATGGATACTCTCGGCCGTAATTTTCGCTGATTATAAGAGCAGGTTTATAGTAGTCATGTCTGTAACGATAGATAATTTAACAACCAGACTTCTCCGAAGTCTTACTTTTTACTTGCTTACCGCGGGCTTGAAGAATTTCTGGTAGACTGGAAATTTTGAGGTCATTTCCTACTACCTGTTTCAATCTATCCCGTGATTTTCCAGCTAGCACTTTTGAATTACAGTTAATTTCCGGATGGAATGATGGGGTTTGATTCAATTTTTCCTCTAAGAAAAATATATTACATTAGCATTTTTGTTGCCTCTGTTACCAAATCGAACTCTACCCTTTTAGCATACGTGTCAAATTTGTTTTTTTTCCCCTAGAAACGTGGTTGCATAAAAGAAATGTAGCTTCCTTTTTGATCTTTTTTAAGCAATTCAACTGAGCATATTACACGAGTTGACAAGGATTGCATATCTAGGTTTGGGATTTTGATGAACTAGGTTATAAATGTACTTTCAATCTGTTTGCAATTCTTCAAACCTTTTCGATGGCTAAATTGGATGTGCTATGCATAGCACTTTCACTACCATTGTGTTCACGTTCATGATTGCGTATATCTTGTATTTTCAGGTTCTTTGCAATTCTTCGCTCCGGATTCCTCTTTGTTCGGAGAAAAGATATCCAGCAAACAATTTTGAATAACTAAGAAAGAAAATATTTTAAGAGAAATGCTTAAATTGATTGGAGTAGGCAGCGCTAGATACGGCAAGCATTTTGTCTAGTCTATCCTGGCCTTTCGAGAAGGAAATGTAACTAAGAGTTCGTTTTTAACCTGATGGAATTCGATTTTTCCTGTGCCATTATCAAATAATTGTGCTATGATTGTAGCGAGAGCCTACGTGTTGCGAAATATTATAGCATGAAGTTTATAGCAACAACCAGAAATACTAGCCTTACTAAAATAAGTTGTTCATTTTCATACCGCTTGTGACATGCGAATTTCATCATTGCTGCTTGTGACACCTGCAGATATTTCAACTTTAGAACTTGTTTGACGTGCTGATCGTTGCAGTGGTTGAAGGTCCCGAAAAAAGCCAAGGTTCTGACATATAGTTTACAAATTAGGTCTTTTTCGTATGCTACCATCTCCTATTTGTTGTTTCAATGATAGTCAATAGGAAGTATAAGTACCACAAAGCACTGGTATATAAAGTGTGTCGGTATGGTGTTGGAACCATGCTGATAAGGTTGGCATTTATCCATTGCATCACTGTAGAGCAGTTCATAAAAAAAAATAAGGCATGCCATAATGTGCACGCGAAAGAGACAGCTAGGTGAAATTGTGTTTGAGAATAGCCAATGATACATCCAGTTATTTTCTTAAATTTCATTGTGCAACTACTATCAACATGAAATCGTAATAGTTGACCGTAAACTTTTTTCTAGGTGACGCTTGTATGCGTAGCACGATTGCTGTGACAGCGTGAATGATTTTTGCATTTCCAACAATTCATTTTCGAAATGCTGCTCCAGTTCATCTCTACGAGCTTCTCGATAGAGCACATCACTGAAAATGTAAGCACTCCCTAATTATTTAAAAAAATAGCCTACAATACAGCGAACATCTCTCACACACTTGTTTGGTTTTCTTGAATTATCAGCTTGTATCAAAGTGCTAAGAAAATCATCTCTCGTCTTTTTCACTCGTTCTATGAATTTGGAAATGACATACACGAGTTGACACTCAAAGAATTTAAGGTACTTTCAAACTCACTGATTTGTTAAACGCTCGACGATATCTATTGCATGCGGTAAGTGCTCCAGGCATTTCATTGTGAGTTTTAGATGCGTCGATCATTCGAACTTCCATGTAGGATCCAACCACTCTACTCTCATTTGCCTGCTTTCACTTTTACGACTGCTATAGTAAGAGCTAAATTGAGTGCAGTGAGTCTATATTAATCAAAATTCTAATGATCTAAAAAGCATAGTACACAAGTTTTTCACAACACTGCTAGCAACAAGAATAGGTAAGCACTAGAAACGCTTAGATTTAGGCACCAACAGAAAAAAAATGAGCCGCGAGTTTCTTAAAGTCAATATTTTTATGCCGGAGGATTAATCATCGTGATACCATAAGAAAGTTATAAGAAATTTCGGAGGGAATAGACTATTTCTGTAACTATAGTTTTTGTATTTCATGCTTCACCGCTTTTTAGAATGAATCGTGTTTCTTATCGAGAAACAAAAAACATGAAACATTGAGGAATCAAATTGGAGTTTAAATCAAAGTCTACGAGGTACAACGAAGAAATGCTCATTCTGCTTGAGATGACATCTAGAAAAGATCAGTACGGTACGCAGCAGTATTTCCAAACTATTTATTCTACTCATTCAAATTTATGATTGGTTACAGTTATATATTTCAAACAATTTACTTGCCTCCAAGGGCAGCACAACCTTTCTCTGTTTTTCATTGTTCTTTGAAGTTTTCCAATGCGGATCTGACATGCCAAAAATTCCATAGACAGCGATTATGCGTATCTGAAATTATGACTATTACGAACCCGCCGATTTGAGAATTACTACCATCGCATTTTTGCTGTTTTACGCGTTGATACTTAGCTGGCAAATTTATCAATTTGTGGCTTTTTTAATCCAATAGCTTTATATCTCCCGTAGTACAAAAAATATCCCAATTAAAATTGCAAAGATTTCTCATTTTTTGTATGGAAAGCTAAAATGTACAAATAAACATAACTAGGAACAACAAAAAATGCTGATAATCAGATAATCGAATGAACACATCTTCAAATAAATCCGTCTCAGTTTTCTTTGCAAAGGCATTTGCATGAAGAATCACATATTTATAAGAGCTCTGATTTTACCAGTTTGCAAAGATTTTTATACGGGTAGTAACCAAGCTTCCAAGTAAATAAAAAGCGCGAAAGCATACTTTCAGAAAATGATTGAATATAAAAATAATTAACCATTCAAAATTATTTCGTAGCTCTTTTTGTAAATCTCTTGAGAAAACATTGTTTCATTGCATGTCTTGAAACAGATAACCCATTCAATGCTGTTTCATTAAATCTTAAGCACTTTGATTGTTTACTTGTTCGGAAACTCTCTTATAGCACTATTCCCTTAAAATGTTTATAACACAGCAAAAGAAATATTATCACACACAAAAAATATGTAATTTTAGCAACAGTGTACTTTTTCAGCTGCATCTTCAGAATTTTGTCCATGAGACGATATTATTGCAGCATGACCTACCTACCTTAGGTTTCATCAAGATAAAACTATATCATTTCTACTCCCTAAAGACATCCCCAAGTCAATATAATAAGTGACTTTTAATCACATTATTTTCGAACCCCCCATTGGTTTTAACTTTGATCACAGTATCTTTTCTAAAAAATAAACTTCACGATGGCACTTTTTTTGTCGAAACTTTTACTCACATTATTACTAATTCGTATACAAAACGACGACTTAGAAGCAATATGTACCAACGTTTGGATGTTCTTCGTGAAGAGAAAGAAGCTATTTCAAAAAAAATGAAAAATTAAATAGTTTTTCCCCTGAAAGTTTGCATTTTCTTAATGCATCAATTTGTCAAGGGTGCTTAGGCACACTATCGACACAAATGAAGTACCAGCTGTATCAACTAGTTATTATATTTGAAATATTGTTGTTGATTTTCACATATTATTCATGGTAGAATTTTTTTTCCATGATAAAAAATTAAGTAGTTTTTTTCAACTCTGGTAATGCCAAGAATGCCACTGTAACTGGTGGTTGAAACTAAGAGATTGAAAAATTAAAGAGAAGGAAATGCGACGAAATGCAGTTTAACGATAGCGGCCAAATTATATCTTTTTTAAGCCAACCCGCCATACCACACTAGGGTATATGTTTCACAGCAATTTTATGCTGCTATCTACTTTCCTAATGTTTAGGATAAAGATCAATTGTGATTGAGTGCAAACAAGCCCAATTTGGCAAGCATTCTAGGTGCTTTCAAAAAGGACCTAGAAACAGATTTAACAGCAATAAAGCTACTCAAATTTTGAAATCAACTTTTTTTGTTTTGGCAGCATTTGCTTCGCCCAGTTTCCTGAAACTGAAATATACATCCAAGACCACCACGAAAAATAAAAACAACATGCTAAGACTTAAGGGGACCGCCACGAAAAATAAAAACAACATGCGAAGACGTAAGGGTGGGGTATGTGGTGAAACATTGAAGGGTGTTTGCTCCCCGTAGCTAATTGCTCGTATCTACCACGATCCCTTTTTCAGTTCAACGGTGAATGGTAGGGTAATAATTCGTTCGCTTCTACAGGAGCTTGTAGAATCAGCCAATTATGTTCTATCTGCCAAAACCTCTGGATAAACTTCTTCCATTCATGCACCTTACCTGAATTCCTTTTTTTTGACATAAAACCGTGACAATTCATAACGTACGCCTGAAGTCCTCTTTTACGCATGTTTTTGTAGCAGTGTATCAATGCATTGAAATGAAGAAGTTGGCTGCGCTTACGGAGTTTCAGCAGCAGACGTTGCTGCGGCAAGCATGTTTAGCAGCCTCACGGAGTTATGCCCCATATTCAAAGCAGCCTTGTGGTGCAGCTGTGCTCACAGCTTCAGAAACGATCTACTTGGGTTAGTTAAAAAACATCAGAGTGGAATGCACTGTTTTTTGCTACTTCTTTTTCAAATATTACCATCGTTTTCACTTGTGTATACATGACTAGTACTAGCCATGAAACCAAAAATGTGCACTTGCTTGTAGGGATTTTACTTGAAGCTCACATTTACTTACACTCGACTTTTCGTTTCCACTAGAAATGCAGTCCTTGCTATAAATACTTTTAGGCTGCACCGTTGACAATGCAGCCTATCCAAACAGCTCCTGTGCAATCCGCAATGTCCTCGTAAACGCTCTTAGTTCAGATTGTGAAAAATTTAATTGCAACGATGAAAATGTAAGTGCAGGTTATACTTGCATAACCCATGCTCGACGTTTCTTAAAAGGGTAAAGAGAGTGTACTTTCTGCTGATTTAACTGAGAATTGAAATTAATTGAAAGTTGTTTTTTTGCCCAATTAAATGATAGGGCGCTTTATTTGGAATTGAAAATATTCCACTTTGTTAGATCTGTCTTTGAAGATATTGGCTGATTTCCTTTCTGTTATACACGTTATTCTAACAAACTTTGTGCCATAGAATCCAGTTTTGTATCCTGTTACTTGCAGCCTTTTATAAGGGCCTGTGCAATGATAAGTTTTCATCCAGGAAAATATAGCGTCCCCTGTGGAGTATGTCGGCAGGCTCTTTTGGAAGTTGGAAATTTTCCAGTGCTTCTTGGAATGGCATCCGACGCATCCCAACCAGCAGAAAGCAAAAATATCGATTTTGTAGAGACAACTGTTCTGGAATTGATGCCGTTTGCGAGTTTATCCACTTCTGTCGCCACAAGTAATTGTTTTCCCAGTGATCCTTCGGAATGGTGGTCTTCTTTTTTTATTAGCAAAATTTCCGCAAGCGATGGTCAGTTTAAACGTTTAATTTGAAATTTGTAAGTTAAAGCAAATCGATTTTTCACATGTTCATATTTTATTAAGTTTGTTGTCTCAATTTTCTTACTACAAATGCATGATAGAAGTTTGTCTCCAGCCTATATCGTGTTAAAAAATGACATTGCGTTCAATTTACTATGTTTATTTTGAGCACCTCTTGCCCTCACTCCTATTATACAATTTTATTTGTAACAAAGCTTGCAAAGTAATTTTTCGCTAGGGTTGGAAACGGATGCTATTGTTCATTCGCTTATTGAAAAAGCGGTTGAGGGTGCAAAAATGTCTTACCGGCCTTACTCTCATTTTCCAGTAGGAGCAGCCCTATCCACAAATGTAGGGTTAATAGCCGGAGGCAACATAGAAAATGAAAGTTTTCAAGTTTGGTAAGTATCAAGCTGTACTTTAGAAATGTTTCTTTTGTTTAGTGAAGTTAAGTGGCTTCTAAATTTGTAAAGTTCCGCTTATTTTGCAATACGTACTCCTTTTTCTAAGCCCCTCTTCATTTTTTGTATGTAAATTTTTTTAATCCTTTTTTGTTTGGTCGTTTTTTTGTGTACTAGTTGGTGTGCAGAGAGAACAGCCATTTCCAAAGCCATTGCTGCAGGTGCTACGAAGATCTATGCAGTTGCAATTTTATGTGCCAAACTAGAAGGTGAATATGGAACTCCCTGTGGTGGCTGCCGTCAATCCATAGTAGAGTTTGGTGATGTACTGGTATATGGTCTACAATACTTTGGGAAAGGCGTGTGGTCGTATCAGAAGAAGAGTATCTTTGAGGTATTACCTGGAGCATTTTCTCCAGCAAGTTTAAAATCAACACCCTAATTAAAAAAGGATCAAATAGAGTATTCTTTTTTTTTTTTATAAATTTTTTTGTTGTAAAAATAATGAAAAGTTGCCTAATTTTTTAAGATTACAGTATGTCACAAATTGAAGATGAATTTTTTTTTAAAAAAGACTATATTTTTATTAATATTTTTTTTGGGTTTTTAATGGGCATTTTTGAATTATGAGAAAGCAAAACATGCATTTTAAAAAAGTTTGAAACGCGCCCATTAGGAAGTGTATATACAGAGAGTGGAAAGTAGAGTGCTATGTGGATTTGAAGTACTCAAATCTAAATTTGAATTCGTAGCAAATTCGTTTCGGTTTAATTTGATAATTCTACACAAAAAAAAAAAATGCATTCATATAGGCAGAAACTTCACATTTCAATAAAGAAGGATCAATCAAAATCACAACACATCCCCAGAATGAAAAGGAAAGGTAAATAAATCTCAGTTGAAAGATTCCTACCTAACAAACTGAGAAGGTGCATTCACAGCATAAAAAAACAACTGCCTTTTGTACACATACAAGTTAAAAACACTCAAAGGAGATCACGCTAGATAAAATCGATTTTAAAAACGTAATCCAAAGAAAAGAAAAAACATAGCATCCAAAAGAAATAGTACACTATGGGAGTAGTGTAATGTGAAAAAAGGCCATGACGCAGCAACAGGAAAAACTGTGAAGGCTATAAATACAGTGGAATGGATTCCAGCCCAGAGATCTTTTCCTTCATATTTCAATGCACATTAGAAAACTAAAAGGGTTATCAAAAAAGCAAAATCTAACAGCTACGCAAATCAGCCAATCACAGGGACACACGCAAAGCAATAAGCTAAAAAGAGAGATGGTTATTCTCTTTCTTCATAGAAGCAATAAAAGAAAAGCGTATTGACAGGTTAAAACAGACGAGAGAATACAAGACAAAAAAATGCTTCCATTCTACACTACAGAAAATATAACCCTTCCAACGAAAGCGTTTGCAAGGAATTGTTTTCCATCCAAAGGGATAGAAAACAAAAAAAATTCCACATGGCAAAACGGTTGCAGTCTAATCAAAGAAAAAAGTTAATTTTTTATAATGCATTCCTATCATTGAGATAAAAAAAAAGCAATCAATCTATAGCAGCAGCAACAGTACTTGAAAAAGTAATTACAAACCGTCAATACGAATTCATCACCTCTCCAGATTCCCTATTTATTTTTTTTGATGATAGTTCGGTACTCTGTATCCATTTGAATACATCCCCCCATCATCATCATAAAAAACCAAATCTAATAATTTTACGAAAGATTTTTAAAGTAGGAAACAAAAGCAAAAAATGTATACAGCTTTCACTCTTTCAACAAAAAAAATGCATTACACATTTCAAAAGAAAGGTATTTTTCTATTTCTATGCACACTTCCATATCCATGAAATAGTAATAGGAAGACACAAGAGAAAAATATTCCAATTGAAAAAGAATTCTTTTCCCCTTTCAGCCTTGACATTTCAATGCTTTGCCCACACATTCCTTGTAAAAAATAATCCAGTTTCTATTTGAACTATCTGAAAAAACTCCCACCTTCAGATATTTTCAAAAAAAGATACTCATTACCACCAAAATGTTATGAAAAGTCCATACGGTATAGGAAGCATTTCCTTCAAACACAGTTTGATTTTTAAAAAAAAAAGAAAAGAAACTTTCGCTTAAAAAAGTGTATATAAAAAAAACGAACGCGTTCTTATCTTCCATTGGATTTTTTCTCAAATTTTATTTTTTCTTCTCCCAATCCTATAGTTGTATAGTTTCTACACATCTGTCTACAAACTCTGTTATGAAACAGTTAAAAAACCATATACTAGCCATAGGGATAGAAATTTCTCTAAATAAAAAAAAAAAAAACATTCACACCCCGTTTATAAAAATGCCTCTTCAAATGTTCGTTTCTTCTCTCCCTTTTTTTTAAAAACTTTAAAAATAGAAAAATGAGGTGTAGATACAACTTTCCTCATATATAAATAAGAAATCCCCCTTCTCTTATCTATACTTTTTCTATACACATACACATGTCCAACCCCCTCCTCCTCCTCCCTCCTCACAAAAAAAAAAGGGAAATTTTTTTTAAAGGCCAAAAACAAAAGGAGGAAAAAGAGAGAGAGAGAGAGAAGAAAAAAACAAATTAGACATTCCCTCTTATGGGGCCCATAAGAGTTTTCAAAAATCAAAAAAACTGTTTTTTTTCAATGCATTTTCTTTGCATTGGAAAATTCAAAATGCAACGTAAACAAAAACCGTTGGTATCACAAAAGAATAAAAATAGCATTTGTAGACAATCTTCTCGCATTCAGACAGTTAAGCCTGTGTTATACAAATCCAAATGAAAAGAATACAAATTGCAGTATCCATACCAAAAAGAAAACAACAAAAATTATGATAAAAAACCCTGTTTTATCAGAATTAAATGGGAGGATATGTCTACGTTAAATAAAGAGAAAAGTAAAAAGAAAAGAAAAGAATACTATAAAAGTTAAATCAAGAGTTATTCCATAAAAATTTGAACACCCCCTCCCCCCCACACACTTGGGAAAAAAAAGCTTATACTGCCTTCTTCCTTTACATGAAGATAACAAATTGCCATAGCCTCTACTAAGCTATAGATTCCCAGTGTAGTATTCCAAAAAAAAATGAAAAAGTTAAGGATAAAAAAGAAGAGGGAAGTCCATACATATAGAAAAAAGAGATTTAGATAACTGCAACACTATCATCTCTATTGAACACAATTCCACATGATTTCTACCATCCTCCACAAAAAATTCATAAAATAAAACTAATTCCTACCATTCCTCTCCACCTTAAAAAACCCAATAAACTAATAAAGATTCTTATTTTTCAAAAAAAAAGAAAAGTGTACATCCTTCCTTATTCCTACTTTTAAGAATTCTCTATAGAGAAGAGGAGTACTTTCTTTTTTTTAAATAGAATAAAAACGAATGTTCAAACTATTAGAAAAAAAGAAAAGAAGAACTAGAGGATACAATTTTTGCTTTTTTTTAAAACTTTTTTTTTGAAAGAGAGGGTGGAGAGAAGAGAGGGTAGAGAAAAGAGAGGATGGAGAGAAGAGAGGGTGGAGAGAAGAGAGGAAGGGAAGAGAGAAAATGGAAACACTACAGGGTGTGTATCCAAAATAAAAAAACAAATGCCATAGATCCTAACCTCTTACTTCTCTTCTTACTTTATTTTTCTTTTCTTTTTTCCTAATACAAAAATGTAGAGTAGGCCATTCTTATAAATATGCAAAAAAAGATGTTTCTTTAGACTGTTTTATTAAAACTTTAAGAAACAGAAGAAAGAAAAAAAAAGAAGAAGATAAATAAAACTCGGACGTATGTAGATAAAAACTAAAGAAACGTTATAAGCAAAACGAAACATCTACAAAAAGAAGAAAAAAGAAAAAACTTTTGCATAGCCTCAAAATAGAAATGTAAACATTAAAATTTTCCTCAAAGAGAAGCATTTCTTTTCTACTTAATCCAATTGGGTAAAAAAAAAAGAAAAAGAGAGAAAGATGCCTTCTTTTCGTGTTTCTCACACGTAAACAAAAGATACAGATCCTGTCTTCATTAGATTAGAGAAACAGAGTACAGTCT
>JADAQX010000622.1:0-31088 GCA_015476325.1 Cardiosporidium cionae
GTATAGAGAAAATTATGTACGTTTAGCCTCAAAGTCGAGGCCAGTGAATGGGGGCAAAATTATCAATCCTTCCTTTTTTTATTGTTAGAAAAACAAATTTCGTGAAGGATTTAGCTTTTAATTATCATACAATTCGTTTGCATTAGAGCGTACTGTTGGGCAATGGAGCTTGAAATTTTGACTATTTCCGAGCAAGCTGCCCCAAGTTATAGCTGCTTTTTCCTCTCAAGCAGAAGCACCCTGCGATAATTTTGCTCGTTATTTCATTTATATTCAAATTGTAATGAATTAACCTTAAATAATTCGGAATTTTTTCGCTAAAACTTAGAAGTAGTAGCTTCTTGTAGTCTGAGGAGGCCCACAAGAGTGCTTGCTCTTTTAGGGCAATGCAGCATGCAGTAAATTGTAGAGGGATAATCCAAATTTTAAATTAGATAAATGAATGCACCGATAGTGAGTTTATTGGAAAGAAATGCCAAACTAGTTGAGCATATTTCAGCCAAGGAATCACATTCAATATAGTGTTTATTGCGGCTGATTTGAATGTCATTGAAAGTGAAAACGATACTGCAAGGATGTCGTACTCATAAAATTTCTTTGAATTAAACGTTTTTGACATTGTTTTGTTTTCATTACGTTTTCTTTGTTTTATAGAGTATTGTTTTGCTCTGGAGCAATTTTGTTTGACCACTTGTTGGAGGATTTTTATAAGAGCTTAGATTTGATGTCGCTGAATGAAGAACAATAAATCTTTTGATACTACATGAAAAATAATGGCTCTTTCTTTTTTCAAGAGCATGCAGCGCCACTTGCCTTCGTCAGTGGATGTGGAACCGTTGTCGAGAGATTCCGAGCTATTCTTAAACGAAACTGAGACTCTCATACCACCCAATGAGAAAGAGGTAAAATCTCTTCTTCTCGAATTAAAGTCTCTGCCAGGCCTCACCACCCTTGCTCATACACAAGATCTTCAAGTGTATGAAAATCAATTGGAGTCAGTCATCAAAGCAATGAGTCGCCTACTTTTAACTGCTAAAGGCCCAAATAAAGGGTGGCTGCTTAATTCCAATGCGCTCTCCCGAATATGTGGGTTGTTACGTATGCCGCAAAATTTCTTGATGGATCCGACTGTTTTTCCTCTACTTCAGCACGTCTTAGATATCCTCAATCATATTTTGCAACCATTGCCTAGCCAAACGACAAGTGGTTACTCGAGTTCCGAAAGAAACAGTGCAACGAAAGACTCTGGCGTACAAACTCCTCTTTGGGAAGGAAAAATGTTGTCATCTTCTGAAATTTGCTTCGATAGAGTTATTGATTTGATAATAGAACATACTCAAAATGGAGAAACGCTGATTTATCTCTTTGAATTACGTGACATGTATATTCGTTGCGATTGTTTCCAGCTATTTCGCATGCTATATGAATATTCTTCCCATTCTCCTGATTCAGTCTCCGAGAGAACAAAACGCAATCATTTCACGATAGGAACTGAGTTGCCTCTTTCAATGCCTAGTAATATTGATTTAAACCCATTGACAAAAACGCAGCAAAAACTCTCTGCCGTTTTGTTATCTCATCCAAAGTCTCTAGCAGCCATTATCGACACATTACAGGGTGCAACTGCAGATTTTGTACGCAACGAAGCTTTGAGCTTACTCATTGCTTTGACGGAGCATCATCAAGAAATGCAAGACATTGTTTTATTTCAGGTACACGATCTATTTTTATGAAATGCTAATCGTTATTCACATTTGTAGTTTCCTCAATGCTTACGTATTGTATTAATTGATTTATAGCCAAGCTATGAAAGTGTTTGAATGTGCTACGTAATTCTTTCCGTCTCAGGGTTGCATAGAGACGTTATGTGGCATTTTGACAGAGGAGATGGGAATGTTATCGCGATATTGGCAACATTCTGATGGTTTAGACACCTCGTCTTTAATTTTGCCATTTGTTTCTAGAAATTCTCTTATTTTTATTCGGAATCTAATGCAGAATCCCCATTGTGTAAAATACTTGCGTGAGGCTGGCTTTATCACATTCTTATGTAAAATGATATTGTCGGTGCTGACAGTTGCGGATGAATTAATTCTACACGTAAATAAACCTGATAGGGTAAGTGATACTTTATTAGAATTCAGTAAATAAAAGTAGATTCCAGAGTTTGATATTCGTGTTTGTTCTATGTTCTTTGCCTCCATTGGTGGATTACTGCTTGTATTTTTGAGGAATGAAACGATCTTGGCTCTACTAAATATTTAACTTTGTGTATCCTAGTAAATGCTTCTTTGCTTTAATATCTTACTGTATTGTTTACCTCAAATATAAAATTATGCCATCTGGTATGAAAAATGTGATCTACTACCACAATGTTTTAACTTCACCATAATAACCATTTTGGGTATGCTTTCAATATATGCATACTATTTATTATCTGTACGTGATAACTAGAGTAAGTTAATAATTTTTTTTTGTTCATGAGAACAGATATTCTCTTTTAACACTGAGGATTTTCATACTTCAGCCATATCTGAAGCGTTAGATCTTCTTATCGATATTGCTTCTCCTTTCGTGATATCTCCAAGCAAAATTGATACTTCTGTTACATCGGATAGCTTACCATCAGTGGATCAATTTCAATCGGCTCCTTCTCTGCCAGCCTCTACCTCTGCTTCAACAGTTCTTTTTCAAGAAGAATTAAAAGCCTCTCGAAGAGCTTTTGTTCAGAATGATTTTTTAGAATTTGCTTCCGTTAGTATTTGTCGACTTTCAACACTATCAAAAAATCTCCTCTCTTTTCTCCCTTCTGCACCATCGTATGTCTCCATATCTGCTGGCATGGATTCCTCAACAAACACTACTACTGCATTCGCTGATTCCTCAAAAACTTCTGTGTTACCCTCTATTTACAAAAATACTTCTACTTACTCCACGCAATCCTTCGGTTATAAGGAGCCTCCATTCAACATTAATTTATTGGGGAAGGATAAAAGTGATGAGGGAAAACAAATAGCACCTGTTGTTTCTCCCTTAACTCTCTGTCGTTTTATTATTTTGTTGGATATTATTATTTCTGAAGAGGAATCTTCTGAGCTGCGTCTGAGCGAACCCCTTAAATATCGCATTCCTGAAAATCAATTAAGTGAAGAAGAGAGTTCCTATCCTATAGCAACACCCCTGGAGGCGCTTGTTTTTACACTTTTTTCTGAGAATTTTCCTTTGCTATTGCTGTCAACGTTGACTCAAACAATTGAATCGGTACAAAAAGGGCCTATTTATATTTTTTTTTAATATTTTATTAAATTATATTTGTATCGAAAAATGCGCTGACATATCCGCAGATCTCCATGGGCTTTAAAAGGACATACTAAGAGATATACAAGTTTTATATTGATTTACGTCATTGCGTTGCATAGAATGTGAGGTACATTCGAGCAAATTTTACGTTAGTCCTCTTACTTTTTTTTATAGTATGCTGTATATGAGTATTGACATCTTCACCTCTCATCGAGAGGGAGTGTGGCGCCTATACTCCTTTTCTAGGTATTTATTTTGTTTACTATTGTAAACTTTATTACGTGCGTGTTGCAGTTTCTGTAACCTATAGACTAGAGGCTAAAAGGATATACGCGAGATGTTTATTAAAAAAAAAATGTTTGTGAACGTTTCTACGAGAAAGTGGCATGCATGCCTATCCTTCATTGAGACAGAGGATGGAATCTCTAATTTTTTGGCATACTTTCTTCACTCTTTGTCATGACTCTTTATAGTAATAAAATGGAATTTTTTTCTGTGCTTCTATCCTTTCTTTTTTTTTTCTTCTTGCATCCCCTTTATTTTTTTATCTTTCGAAAAGGAGACGCACTCTCTGGTCACTTTTATTTTATCATTTTCAACGTTGCTGACTTTTCTTGCCAAAAATAAATTTTTATTACTCAAAATCCATTTGTGATACTTTCTCCAGTATTTATCATATTTTTACTTTCTATCGTTTCGAAGGTTTCATGCAAGCATACTTATATTTCTACCCCAGAGTTTATTTTTTCTGCTAAGATTTTTTTTGTTTTTTGTTTTTAAAAAGAGGCGATGGTAGCGTTGATACAGCTATAATTGGATAAAATTTTACTTGCTATTGTTCAGTGGCTTCTTGCTTCCGAGTCCCTCCAACAGTTACTTGTTTCGTCATTTCCTTATACTGAAAAAGTTTACGATACGAAAGGAAATAGAGCCTCCTCTGGCTATCGTTGGGTGCCTCCATTAAATTTACTTCTGCTTCCTAAACTCTCTCCCTCCTCAATTGCCTCCATGACTACACTCACCGAAGATCCTATGGATATGAAAGGAAACACTGTATCCGAGGATCCTACATGGATTACGTGTGGACTTATTCCATTTGTTCCAATGGGTGAAAAACTAGTGGAGTATCTCCTTCTACTTGCCTCGGAGGAAGAAGATCTTACCGTCTTATTTTCAGAGAATTCGGGCATGCAAACGCCACCCTGGAAGTGTGAGCTCCTACTAGAATCTGAACACATGGATCCATCTAGAGATATTTCAGCGGATAGGATGGGGAAAAATTCCTCTAGGAAGCTAAATTCGTCATTAGAGACGGCACCCATTTTATTTCAGGGAGAGGAATCTCCTCCCTCATTCACTAGCCGTTTTATATGGATAATCTGGCTTTTAGAGAAACACTATTTTCAGTTAAATGCGGTTCTTTGTATCTTGCAAGCACTCTTCAAGGGGAGCAGTAGCCTTCGAAAAGAAGTGTTACAGGTGTAGAAAGAAATTTTTAGAGAGAGAGAACAGAGCAAAAGTGTATTTTTGATACGTTTCACTCTTTTTTTTCTATTTAAAGTGGGTAGTTGCATTGTGTTCTCACGGTCCATTGGATTTAAATATCTCCACTCGTGTGTTTATGATTCTGTGCGAAATCGAAATTTAGAACCCTTTCTAAATGGAGAATTTTATTTTTCTTTGATTTCTCCAAGAGAAGATTTCCTAACGTTTGGATTCAATTTTCCGTATCTTCGTGAAGGCAGCACCACTTATATGTATTCTACTCTCGAGACAAACCATTTTTTTTTAGTTTAAGATTTGCAGTTATTACACAAAAAAAATTGGTTTGGATCGATAAAATAAATTAGAAATATAAATATCTCATTTTTTTGTTTAGGTAATGGTGCGTACAACCCACTCTGTATCTGAAACTTTGTTTTCACGTTTATTGGAATTCTTGAGCTCGCTCTATCGTGCGCTTCAACGACCGGATCCTCTTGTAGACTCTGCCACCGTTTTGACAGAGGTATGGCATGCCTTGTGTTCTTATCTTCTACTATTTCAAAATGGATGTTTCGAGTATTGACTGGAGCTCACTGTCTGTTTTTTTCGTAGAAATACAAAATAGGGTATCACAACTTTGCAGGCTTTGAATACTACATTATGTACATTTTCTCTTTGTTGATATCCTAAATCTTATCTGTAATGATATGCATAAAATATACCTTGACGAAATCACTGGTAGTAATGCGTCAATCTCCATTTGTGAAAATAATCTGCTATATCACTGTGTAGTTGTTCTCTAAGGACTATTTTGAATCCCTCTATTTTTTTACTTTTGAAGAAAGGGTTTCTCTCTCTTATTTGTATGTAGAAACGAAGTTAGTAACAGTTTTTGCACAGAAATTATTCAATTTTTCCTATTTCATGAAGCAGCTCTGATGATACAGAGTCTAGCTTCCCTCAGGAAGGATAAAAAAATGGTTAGGAAGGTGATGTTTCTTTCTTTCATTTGTAAGCAGCGATTTATCTTTTTTGCAGCCTTGTGTGTAGGGATAGGAACTTTTCTACCTATTTACATGTGCAGGCACCTTCCTTTGAGTTTACTTATAAAGAAAAACTCTTATGGCTTTCCCTCTTTCACCTCTTAAAAGTATTTCTATTATGGGTGGAAAGTTGTCCGCCTATGGCGTACGCCATCCTCTCATCTGCCACCGGGTGTACGCTCTTTCTTGGTACGGATTTCCTGTAGAACTCTATTTTTACAATTTTGCATAGACTTTGCTGTCTCAAACTGAAAAAATTCATCCTTTCAAGCCTTGAGGGTATAAACTCTAGCACTGTTGTATTTTTCTGTAACAAAACTACTAAAAGGAGATAAATCCAGTATGGGATTGGGTTAAGAGAGTCCACAGAGCAAGTTACAAACACTAATAGGAGTGGATATCGGAGGGTCCCCCCCTTAAGCAAGCGTGTGTGTGTGTACACATGTGTGCTACCATTACTGAAGGTTTAAATCCAATAAATCTTTATGGGCTGTGATTTTTTTCTTGTATCCTACCCATCCCTTCCTGTTCACACGTGTATCAGATTTAGTCACTCTAAAGCGGTTACCTATCAAAACGACTTTGGAGCACATTGAAGCGCATGTGAAGGTAATTTTTTTCATTCTTGTAAATGATTTTGTTGATTCTTTTGGGTGATCTGAAAGTATATTCAAGCCAGAAAGTGGATTTTCTCTATGCGTTTACGTTTTTCAACCCTTACGGCAATGCTGTGTGAATGTACTTGCTTTTGTTATGAGTAAAATGTTGAAATAACACCACTCTTCGAAAGAAACTCTTTTGGAATAACTGTGGAATTTATTTTGTGAGTAACAGTGCATGAGAAGTAGTAATGAAATACACAACTTAACCTCTTGATACTGGATAGCTATGAATGGCCTTAGAGAAAGCATTCCTCTATGGCTAGGGAATTTTTTATTTTATTTTTTATCCTTGTGACTGTAGGCTCTATTTTAAAGAGGGAAACCGTGAGAGTATGCCTAAAGCTGGCAATGAAGTTAGTAAGAAATTACGTACTGACTTCGCTCTTACTTGTAGGGATTGGCTGCTTTAGTGATTGGAATCCTTTTCAGAACAGTGAACGTCGCAGCGCCTCAAATTTTTCGAGATTCCTCTCTTCCTGAGTCCGATCAAATCCTTGGAACATCGACGTTAATGGACTCGAATTTCTTACTTTCTTTTATTTCAGAGCAAATTGGATTGAATGATTTCATTATCTGTATGGAGCGAATAATCAAATCGGAGGTAGAATCGCTTCAGAAAATCATTTGATGAAGACATGTGCTCTCTTTAAAGGAGAATTTTGTGTGTGCCTGTATTCTCTATTTACATTCCTTTGTCATACAAAAGAGGTAACGCCTCTTAATAACTCAATACTGTTTTTTTGTTTTGTTTTCAATTCATGACTGGTAGATCTTTGTAACAGAGTTGAGAGGCTATGCTCATGAAGTTCCATCGGTTGATAGCAACGCAACACTCTGTGCCATTTCCGCCAGGATCCCCTATCCACCTTCCACGATATTTTCTGCTATGTCCAATAAACCTTTCAAACTTTATGACCCATACATTGCTGCTCTTATACTTCATAATTATAAGCTCTTGCAACGAGATATTGTTCAATCCTATCTAACTATGCCTGTTGTAGGAATGAAGGATGGCATGTCTATAGGTTGGTGCACATCCCATGCATTATTTATTCGAGATGAATCTCTTTAGAGAAATTGATAGAGCCATCAAGATATGTTTGAGTATTCTCTTTTTAAAGTGTGGAATAGTATCCAGGAAACGCACAGATGCCTTTGTAAATCGAAATTTGGAATGTATGTACATCCGTAGGCATGTATTTCTTCTACGTCCTGCGCTATTTTTATCGGTTCAACTTTTCATAGTACACTATTCTTATTACTGTGTTGATGATTTCATTGATTGATTCAATTGTTTTCGCTTGTATTCGGCCTAGATGAAAATTTAAAGGACACCGAAGAATCTGACTCAGAAGCAGTGGCCGCATCGAATCAAAGGCAAGGCGCTATCCGGCGTTATAAAAATCTAATTAAGATGCAGGTACTATTCCTTTCGTATGTGCAAGCCATTAAGGAGTATAGAATAACCATTCATATGCGTATGCAACGATTCCATTTGTTTTCTGTGAGCCAATGAGAATGTAAATTATTTCTATGTCCAATTGGCTTGGGTATGCGAATCCACAACTTTATGTAGGATGATGAGCTTATATCACTGCGCAATGAAAATCAACTATTAAAAGAAGAAATTTCTCAACATTGCCGCAAGCGTACGATAGAAAAGTCCGCCGCTTTGGTGGATAAAGTGGATGCTTTTTCACAGCTTTCTAACAGCTTACAAGAAGAGGTAACATTTTACTTTTTTCCTTTACTGCACTTCTATAAAGCTTTTTGCATCCTTTTATGCTTTTTCTTCGAAAAGGGATGATTTTTCTGTTTTTGATTATATCAAGGAAAATTTAGTGAAAAAATCGTGATACATAGAAAGCAATATCTTCCTTTAGGGACTCTGCTTGTTAAGTGCATTCATAGGAGATGGAATGGATGTGTAGAATACATTTTAAGAAGAACTATAGAGCCTCCTTTGTTTAAGTAGGCGTCTATTCTTTTATCTGCAAATTTTTTGTATAAAATTCATGCTCTACGCGGTTATCCTGCTTTGAGTTCAGGAAAATCATTGATTGTGTTTTGGTTTTTTGTCGGCCATTTTATTGATTTTTTTATTAGTTCTACTTGGCTGTATACTCTTAAGAGGCTTGAAAGTCACTCCCTTTCCATTTTTGGAAATTTTACTATTTAAGTTCTGCTCTTGCTAGAAATAAACTACGTTGGACTTAGTTTTACATATTTGAAAGGAATGTATCTTCAGGTCGATTGCCTGTTAATTGAGAGTGCGAAGCAATCAAAATGTCTATGTGAAGAACGAAAGTTATTTGCTTTGAAATTAGAAGAACAGCAAAAGCAACTTGAAGGGGTAGTTTTGGCCTATGGAAACTTAGAAACTTCTTACCAGGTCAATGTGTATACTTTTCATTTACATGTCACTCTTATAACTGTGATATTGCAATTTCATAATTTATTCTCTAAACAGTTCACCCCATATATGAAGCACAAAAATTAATTTTTGTTCTGTAAAATCATATTCAAATTCCAAAATATTTTGCAAATTTTCACTTGCAAGAGTCTACACCGTTATTCTTTTTATTCTAAATATGTCTACTTTCTCTAAGTAGGTAAGCATAAGCTTCTCTTACATGACTCATCTCAATTTTAATTGATCAATTACAAAATTTCATTGTAATTTCTACTGTTTTCTTGTATTGGAAATATAAAATAGTTCATCTGAGTTTGTGAGTAGACATCTGAGTAAGAGGATATATAATGATCTATGTGTATGATTGAGGTGATTGTATATAGTTACCAATTCTTATAATTTTTGGGGAAGCCACATTGTTCAAAGAGGCAGTAGTTATTTTATTTTTGCTGGGTGAATAGGTTTAGAATTGTCTTGCAAGCTTGAATGAAAGGCAGTTGCTACTTTTTAACGATTACTGTTTTGCAGATATTTCTTTTCTCTAAGCGAATGTTGTGAAGGACGTATATTTATATTTTACTTTTCACTTCTCTCTATCCACCATAAATTTTATTTTATCAGATAAAGGAGGAGCAGTTGATACTTGCAAAGGCACGCTTACGTGCAAGTGAGCAAGAATGCCAATTTGTGCGTGTTGAGCTGCATTCACAAAAGGTAACTATGTATTTAGGTATTCTAGTATTTGTGAAAGTATTTGAGTTTTTTTCTTGTCAGATGGTGTATTGATCGATTATTTTCTTTTGCAAAAATAGAATTTTCAAATGAAAAGATTGAATCTCTCCCTTTAAAATCATTGTACCTACTCATGTTTATAAAGTTTCTTTCAACAACATCTAGCTTCAAGAATTTCTTCAGTAGATAACCTTTAAAAGAACTGAAATTGACACATCAGAAAGAATTCATTCAAGGCCATTCTTTAGTTTTGTTCAAAGTTTCTTTTTCCTAAAATACCAGCGTTCATTATTTTTATTAAAAACTCCCATTCAATTTATTCTGCTATTTCGTATTGTTTCAATTCTTTGGAATTTGTGTTGAAACTATCCAAGGAGAAAATTTTGGGGAAAGACCTTTATAATGGGAATTTCTTTTTTTTAGAATATGGAAAACGGCAGTTCACTCAACTTATCTACCACTCTAATAGATGAATTACGTGAAAAATCTCTGGAATTAAGCAATGTACGAATGAATCTGGAGCAATTGCAGTCAAAGCATTCCGTAAGTTCATTTTGCGACGCATGTTTTTTGTTGATTCTTCAAATCATATTACTACAAGTTAAAAAGGTAGTTTTTAAATATGTGTGCAAGCTTGTACGGAATTTTTTTGTATGCCTTTTTCGCTTTCCGTACAGATTTTGCTGCTTTCTAAAAATTCACTTACTAAATCCATTACCCTCCTTCTGCATAAAAAATTCCATGACAATTTGAATACTTTTGTTATGCAGTAGGCAGCTTTATTTCAAAAGCTTGTTTTTTAATTATATTGCAGAGCTGCCTTGAATTGCTTTCTACATTGGAAGAACAAATACCGGCAGTTCGACCCTACGTTTGCTCTTTATCTGTTGTTCCATCTCTGTGCATGCAAAATGAGAATTATTCCAACGATAAGGCAACAATTCCTGCTGTTATCTCTAATGAAACTTTAAAGAACTAGCAGTTTTTCCAGGAGGGCCACCACTCCTTCAACCGCCATAAGAGATACCAATAAATTGTGATTCAAAGAAAGAGAAAAATGTATCAATAGCTGAGGATATAGCAGAAACCAAATCATATGATGATTGGGCACAGATGTAGAAGGAAATGTCACGAGTACAAAATTAGAGTTTTTGAAAACCAAGTAACTTCTTTCGCGAATGGCTGATTGAGGTCATTGCGAGTTGCACATTCTTTTCCTACAGCAATTGCTGAATTCCTCCATTTTGAAATTCCGTACCTTATTATAGTTGCCATCGTTCAAAGGTGTAGGCTTCCAGTATCAGTTGGCAAGAAACTTTTTTTTTTAGGTGTAAAGACAATACATGAGCTGATGCACCATATTTCATATGTTTGATTCTGTTAACGGCGCCATTTATCTAGTTTTCTACATGCGCAAAACAAAGGCGTGTGGTTCAACTTAAACTTGTATAATTTCCTGCTATGAGCGAGAGCTGCTTTTTAATTTACGTCACAAAGTGTAATAACCCCATTTCATTGTCTTCTTGATCAATACTTAATGCTGTAAACATAAATTGCAACATTTTTATGAATTATCATTCATCTTCTATGCCAATCCAATCAATCAATACTATTTTTGCGCTTCTTTTGAAATCTTGAGCAGTTTTTGAATTGAGTGAAACTTTGAGTAGCATCAATTGTTTTGGCAATTACTACCCAACACCACTTAGCTGGTGCGCCAGTATCTCTCTAGTTTAAGATATGAGTTACGTAGCAACTGCTTTTCCTTATTTTTATTGCATTAAAGTGAGCAGCTAAATGAGGTAGGTTGAGAATTAATTGCATATATTTGAAGAAAGAATGGTCATTGGAAAAAGAGATGGAAGACGACAGGATTACCAATGAAGTGCCTATTCGAAGCTTTGGTCTTTTCTAAATTTTGTTGTATGTTTGTGCAGTCTAAGATAGCCTCATGTATTATTGCAATAAAAGAGAATTTTGATGAATTGTTAGCTACCTTTAATGGCAGGACTTTCCGAATTGAATAGCTTTGATCGTGTTGTCATAATATTGTAAGATAATGCGACAATAATCAAAAAACATAGATGCAACGCATATTGAAATAGCAAATGCAACAAACGCATGAAAACACGTGACAATGTAACTAAAAATATTGCGAATAATTACATTGCAAAAATGCTTATCTAAATACTGATTGGTAACATGCGGTACTGATGAGTATTTGCATTTTTGAGCTATTTTTCAGTTTAGTATAGGCAGGGAATTAAAACCCTAATTTCATGGAAGAAAATAGTAGTTATGGAAAAGATAATTGAATTTATTAATACTTCCTTGAATAACGTACATGGAATGAAGTGATATGGATAAAGTTTAGGAGGAAGCATAACCGACGGGTGAGCCCTTTTCTAGGTAAGAAAGCATATTAATAGCATATGCCAGAGCTTGGATCACAGATGAGTTGAAGCAATTATCAGTATATGGGACAACTGTTGGTAATACTATTATTGTAAGCTGGCGATTACTAGAATTGTTCCATTGACCAACAGTGAATTAAAAAGAAATTGCATACAATATTTTACGTGATCTAGTTGTAAGTCATTTGTGATTTGCTAGAAAATTTTAACGACTGTAAAGAGAATGAACATATCCAGCAAGAGATAACTTATAAGTAGACGAATATGGATTCACAGCAATTCCAGCTCTAGTTTTAACTAGAATAGTTGCACGCAAGAAGATGATAATGGTGTATATTCATTTTTTTTGACATAAATTTTTCGACTTATTTAACAGGCTTTGGAGTGCAGCTACATCTTGATTGTTGTTTAATCTACGGTCATCTTTGAACGCACTTTTAATTGTGTGCTAGCTTTTCTCTTGAATTTAATAGCATGCTCTTCTTGTTGCTGTAGTGATACAAATGAGCACAATATACTGGCTTAGTCTTGTATAAGTTCAGAGAGCATGGTGAAGGCAAAGAAGCATCCCTTTTCTGTCTAACCATATCGTTAAGAAACCGATTGTAAAAATGAATGTTTGAAACTTTGCTTAGTGTTACTTAACAAACAAAATTATAGCACCTGAGCTAAATGAGCTACACTTATATTTTGTATAATTGCATCTCAGTGGTGTTTTGGTAACAATGATTTCTCATTTCAATTAGTGTCACTCAGCAATCTCGTATATTTTTTTTCTAATTTTACTACTTTTAGAGAGAAATGACAGCACAGCCATCACGCATTTTGCACCACTTTTGGCAGTACATAATCCCGTTAGCACATCCAAAAGTGCAATTTTTTTTTGCTATTGCTTTTTGAAATGGAGCAATAACTTATTATTATTTGTTCGGTAGAAGAGCGGGTTGCCATGTTGTACACAGAGAAAACTTAATATTAACTTTCCATCAAAAAGAAGGAGCCTGAACTGACTCTTATTTTAGTGTAATATAACATAAAGGTTTTGTTACAATGGTAGCAATTAGGGTACAAATTGCGTATGTTATTTATAACTTTTTGGTGATGCTCATTTTCCCTAATCATATTCCATTTAAAAGTTGACTTTGAATAAAACATGTTACAGCAGCATGACAATTAGCTTCCGGGGATCTTAACAACATTAACTTAATTAGCATATATTATATTAACCCACTTCAACACCTACACCACCAACACATTACAATTACCGTTCCCCCAAGTAGGTTAGGTTAGACTATAGCGTAGGAATACCTTAGTGAAGTTATACTTTCAGGTTCTTTTCACACGGCGTAAATTGGAATTACAATCGTAGAATAAATTCATTCTTTTCTGCTCTATTTTCTAAACTCACAATTCTTCTCTTACGAATAAGAAGCATAGAGTAAGTCTTCCTCTTATCGAGGCAATTGCAGCTCAAATACTTTTTCCTACCGCATAAAGATTTGATAGAATTACTAGCCGACACCGAGTCACATCGCTTGGCAACATGTGACTAATGATCTAGCACTTCACAAGTAAATAAAACCACGTTTATAAACTTGAAGAGTTCTACATAATTTTTGATCAAAACATTATTTTAAAAGAAATATCTGTAATTACGTGCGTTTCTTGTGTTATGAACTGTGAGCCCTGCAATATATCTCTAGTGAACAGTATAGAAATTTTAATTTCATCTTTATTTTTTATTGAGATGAATTAAAAGGAGCGAATCAATTGTTAATGACAAAAAATATCAGCAATACATGGCCTACTGCTTGTTGTATATTTCTTTCATTGAATGCATGAAGACTAATTTCCAACAGCACGGTATAACTTCCTCTGCTATTTGTGTACTAAGCATCTAAATTGACATTTGAACTATAAAAAAATTCAACATTTGCTTGAAGGAGCTATGATTCAAGAATATAATGGAAGTGGTGTACTGCCCAATTCTATTTTGCCAGACAGTTTTGATCAAACATAGAGCTGGTTATTTCTAGGAAAGAAATTGCGCCTTCTGCTCCAGTTACTTATTTTTCTGTATGGGCCCCTGCAAGTGCAGCATCAATTATTTTCTGATTTCGAAAGGTTATCGCCCGTTTGTAATGCCCGTGGGGTGAATGATCTGAAGGTTCGAAAGGGATTGTCAAAGGAGGCGGGGTTTGCTGCGGAGATTTGCGAAAATGCTGTTGCTCAGCACAGGCATGGTTGCAACATTCGTCAATCGCCATCGATGCCTTGCCATATGCATCAGCACGTTCTAAGCTATTCATCGAGCAATTCTTTTGAATAAAGGGAAGTTTTTGGAAATCTTCATGCAATTTTGAAATGGCGGTGACGGAGGAGTCCTGATTTGCACTCATATTGCTTGCACTCACTGAATCACGCCATTCGTTGCTGTATTCGCTGAAGCTATCAAATTCCGAATGAGACTCTACCTTTGGATTATAACCCGCGTTGGATACGGGCTGGACTTTTCCAGTTGCAAGCGCAACTGTTATTTCCCACGGAGTCAAGTCGCGGAGTGGCTGAATTGGGTAGGATAGCTTGCGCTCTTGAGGGGCGGCGGGAGCGATTTCACCTGTCAGCTGTTGTACTCTCAGCGCTTCAAGAACTTCCTTTTCTTCCTCCGCTTGTTCTTTATTCAGGTATTTTTTTTGTGCAACAAACAGCGACAATACATCTTCTACTTGTTTTAATGGATATGGTGTTTTTAAAGACAGTGGATCACCTCTCGTATGGTATTTTCGTTTTTCATTGTCAATGTAGAAGAAATTTGTAAAGAATGGTAATGAGGGGACTGTGCCGTCATGAGAATGATTAAGTTGTGGTATAGTGACAAAATTTCCCTGTTGGTTCATGATAACGTCTTTCTGTTCACTTTTTTCTAATCTTGGAGCGTTGTTTGCATACGGGTTATCAAGTTGAAACAAAGGTAGAGTGCGATTGTGGGTTGTTTTGATAAAGTATGGTTCTTTGTATACCACACTGCGTTTGCTTGCTTTTTCTCTTTCCTCCTCCTTACTGCTAGCTTGAGCAGCTACACAAGTTGCCTTTTTCGCGGCACTAAAATTTCCTCCTGGAATTGGCTGCACATCGGGGAACATGTACCGATTCACTAAACTTTGCGGATGTGACTTTGTTACATCTTTTGCGTTTGCGACGTTGTAAGGTGCTCCACCTGTTGACTTATGGATATAGGGCTTAGAATGATCAGCATTGCTCCATGGAATAGTGTTATTCATGCAAGGCTCTGATTTTTCTGATTCTTTAGAGAACTCCGTTGTATTTCTACTTGATAAAAAGTGATAGTATTGCTTAGACAATGTAAACTGTGATTGCAGGGCAAGAAAATGCAGTTGACTGAGAGTGGGTTGCCTTCTTGCAGCCTTCGTCTGTGCCAAGAAAGTGTATGCGTTATGAAAAGCGGCATATATCTCGTTCCAAAATCCGTAGCTGCGCCTTATTTGTTCTAGATGGCTGCGCAAAAGCATTGCAATGACTATTTTTTGGACTACGTGTATTGCCGCATTTTCAGTAAAAAAATTGTTCACTAGTGTAGTAAATTATATCGATACACTCACCCTCTCTCTATTAGCCTCAAAAATAGAACCCACTGTCCACTGAATAGTGCTATCCGCATAATGGAAATCATCACCGGTATAAAGTCTAGGTATATTGAAGATGGCAGACGATCCTGGAAAAATAGGACATTCGTGTCATGGTATTTACAATTAACTGTACTAACTTAACATATCAAAATAGGTTTAATGCGCATTATTACTTACGCTTATATACTCATAGAACTGGTCTGCATGGTAAAGTGCATTTTCAAATGTTTCACTACTAAGTAAATGTTCTTCTGCTCCTCGTAACAGTAGTTTTGATAACAGCAAGTGGAAACCAGCGTAAAGCCAATGGGTTGTTCCTAAATTAATCTCAGCATCGTGGAGCCAGGCCTTGCAAATGTTATAGGTGTAAGAATCATCGAATTTGCCCAATAAAAATTCTGAAATTTGATTAAATTTGTGGCTTAACTCTGCTTCTATTTGTAAGGGCAACTCTTCTTCAGTAAATATTGTAGCACATGTTTCACATTGCCATTCCTTGTTTTTAATTGGTCGGCAAAAAGCTTGATTTTGTTCCGGAAATTTACTCTTCAGACCTTTCAAACGTCGAGATCGCAACGAAGATGCTGTCTCACTTAGAGCATCTGATTGTTCATCACGTATTGCCGATAGCGTCTCACCGGTATAGGAACAAATCCCATCCCTATCAGAAGTGCACTCTGTCGTGCTGTTAGCGCACTCTGTAAATTGCTTAGAGTTAAATTTTCCACGAGACAAGTTTGAAGAATTTTCATCCGAGTCAAATAGGCCAGGTCGTTGTTCCTCAAAGAATGCAGTGCTGCTTTCAACATCTGCATTCCTAGGTAAGGCTTCAGCTGACATTGAAGCACAGCTACTCTCTTTTAAGTTCTCTTCATTTGACAGATGTGCAGATACTTCAATATTTCTGACCTCGGTCGGTTGGTCTGGTGCTGAGGAATCATCTATGTCGTATACATTTGAAGAGTTTGCGTGATTTCCCTCTGATTTACTATGTGTAGGGTTGCTGTCCAACGTTTTAACTGCTGAAAAGGTTTTTATTTTTTGAGCATTGTCATCTGCAGTTTGCTCTTCCCAGCAGCGTATTTGCAAAGCCAAGCCTTCACTATTGCTACACTGGCCTTCTGTTATTTTGTTTCTGCACTTCGGACAAGGTAGAAATCGTAAATCATCCATTTCTCGGCATCTTCTGCACACGCACCATGTTTGCCCGTTATCTTCTAATTTAGAGTTGCGAAAAAGTTTACTTGCAAAAATGTTTGTAGTGTAAGAAATTGTAATTTCTTCCCCTTGAGCAATTTCTTGAGTTGCAATGTAGCATATTGTATCCCCTGTTATAATCCGAAACACTGAATTGGGACTGCAGGAATGCGAGGCTCGGGTACCATTTGACAACAACGCAATATAACTTGGTTTTGCAGTAATTCCATGACCTCTGTTTAATACTGCAGCGTAGAACCACACAAAAAGTTCTTTCTTTGCATTTCTGTTATAAAAGTTGCAGCACTTTGTTGCTTGTGCAATCTCAAAGTCACTGAGGCTAGAAGCGCTGGATGGGCAACTAGACAATTCATTCAAATCAGCCGGTGATAACCGACAGAAACATCGCCACGCGTCCTTGACACTTGTACCACAATGTGTTACGATCTTACTACTGTAAATAATTTCGCCTGGTTGTATGTCCTCTGTTGCAAAAAGCCCTCCGCTTTTCTCTAGAGAATTGCTTACTCGAGCTTTGCAAAACTCACCCTTAGCAATTGATACTTGATATTTTTTACACTGCTTTATTATTTCACTGTCTTCGGATCTATTAATAGCCGCTATTATTTCCGAATCGTCTTTAAAGTAGGTAGATTCCTCTTCCACCTCGCTGAAGTCCACAGCAGGGACAGGGAAAGAATACTTCCCTAGTGCTTCATTATAAAAAATATCAACTGATGAAGAGCCTGAAAGTCTTTCCGTTTCGGAAGTTAATGACTCACTGAACTGACTATCGGAAAACAGGTGATTTTGCAGTATTGTTTTAGAGTGACGCGGAGTAACTAAGCTCGGGTTACATTGCTTGGCTGTGCTAGTGGAGGTTGTCTTGGAATTTAGAATATCCCATGGTATACCCTCTGAAAAAACTTGCTGGATTTTTGCGTAGCCCTCATTCACTAAATCTTCTATTTCAATTTCCTCTCCTGATGCTACCTTTTCAGTTTTTTTCGGGGCTGATGTTATTTCAGAAAGCAATGTTATAGATGAAACACTTTGTACGAGTTCATTTATACGATCTTTAGTTATGGTTTCTGTCCGTAACCAATCCGGCAGCTTTGCACTCAGATACACTGGCAAAGGAGGAAGATCGTTCGATTCATATTTCTGCATTTCATCATTTTTGGTGTTATTCCACTCGTTTAGGGTTCCCAATAATCTTGTCCTCTTGCTATTGTAAATTGGTATGTAGTCACTTGGCACCCTGGTATAATTTTGATTCTGGGCGCTAATTTCTTTTTTTTTTCCGTCTAAGTGTATAGGGGATACATAAGTTTGAATGGACTCTTTTGACGGCACTAACAAGGCCTCTGCCACAGCATATGCACGAGCGGTTTGGGTGAAAGAAATGCTTCGACTGCAATCGAGGTCTTTACTCGATGTGCACACAGACTCTGTGGTTGGACTGTACTCACGGAACGCTTTCGTTGGGCTACTTACCAAAATTAGTGGTGGTGGGTTTTTCATTAATCTTTCACCATTTCCATGATCATCCAGCAACGGAAGATACTCCCGAGGAGCTGCCAATCGATAATTCAAGAGCCATGATGATGGCTTCGTAAGACCGTTCCGGTTTGATCCTATTGCATTTTTAGGAGAGTTAGCCACCTCACTCGAATTATTGTTAGTGTTGCTACTGGTACAACGATTCCTAGGAAGAGGTAAAATCTTCTTCCTAGCATGACTGTCGTGGGATTCCATTTTCATTTTACGGTGTCATTGTGCTATTTCATTTCAATTGTGATCGTGTCATGGAAAAGCTTTAGCGAAATGGTGAAATTTTTGAGGTGCGCCTTTTTACGCCGAAGCTTTGCACATTGCTTTACGATAAAAGTTCAATATTTTATAAATAGCGACTATGTACGTATATCACGTGAATATTGTAACGAAATTTAGAGTGATTTTTTAATTGGAACTGTTTTCTAAAACGAATTGCGATAAAATAAGAAGATCATTGATTTACTTAAACAAATTGGCTCCAGAGCATTTAGTAAAAGTAAAACTAAAATATTTTTTGTAAATACAGCAAAAATTTTGTTTTTTCCCTGTTAATAAGTTCTAGCGCTATCATGCCATTTCCTCAATAATCCTTATTTAATGGAGCGACAAGTTTCATGCTGCTTGTGATTGGAAATTTTGCAACCACACAGCATTCAGCATAGCACGAAGACTTACCCTGCTCTTACCCGATGATGTGCGTCGCGCGCCTTTCTGGCACAGCCTATCACCTGAACCATTGCTTGCGACACTATCGCAGCGCCAGTTTTCCGAAGACCGCGGCATTACACTATTCTAGTACAATCAAAGTAACTTGATGATATACATATTGAATACTCACACCTTCCTGCCCTATCTTACGTAGGCAAATTTATTAGAACCAACGTATGCAGATGCTGAACTCTTACTAAAAATATCAAATGCACTATTCAGAATTGGATTCTTTCATTTGCAATACTGTCTTCAAGATTAATTTTTCATGTCAAGAATTTTTTAAAACTCACATATATTAGAATCATTGAAAAAAGTTCAAAATTAACGACTGGGGTTCGGTACTGATTATTGCAACATATTTTTGATAAAAGTCCAAACGTAGCCGAAGACTCCTTTTAAAGAGATATATTCCAAATTGGATTTCAGCTTTTTGTAGCTATACATGCATTTTCCAAGGTAGCGGAATAATTTTTTTTCTATTTCTAGACAGCATCGAATTTTTCTGCAGTATTTTAAAAATGATTTCTAATTTTTTAAATATTCGATTAGGCGGGTTGGTGCTAGCGCTTGTTTTTTTCTCCTTTTCACAGAAAGCCCTTACATTAGATCTTCACGGTCACAGCACAGCTACATCAGACACTATCCTTGGGGAAGCCTACGATGATTACAAGTATCCCAAGCAGACAAGGAGTGTTAGTGCAATAGCCCTACACACCTCACAGCAACCTCCACCGACAGAAGTGCCAGCAACATCAGTAAAGCAGACTTCAGAAAATGCGGAGGATGTCAACACAGCGAACTTAGAAAACACAGAAAGTACAGCAAGCACAGATCAATCGACCACACCAAAACCGGCAGAAAAGTCAGATGATAATCACAGTTCTGAAAAAGCTGAAAATGGCATAAAAGCGGTAGCAGAGGTGCTTGAAGAAGGTGAAAATGGACTTCAGAATGCACTCGACACCACTCTAGACGGTACTGAGAGAGTCGCCAATTCTCTTCATGCATTGGAAGAAGGAATGAAGAAGGTTGGAAGTATAAAAGAAATTGGTGCAGTGGTTGCTAACGACCTCGAAAATACAAAGAAAAAATTTCAAAATGTAGTAAGCGACACAATAAAAAACACAAAGATCTTCAGAAAAACGAAAGAATTAGCTAAAAGGCTTGTAACAGAGCCAATTAAGGCTTTTCAGCGGGAAACAAGTGTTACAAGAAAGCGAAGAGGTGAAAATCCGAGCTCAAGCAATCAAAGCATCCCCGCTGTCCCGGAAGAAAAAACGACTGCTAGTACAACAAGTGGAATTGCTTGGGTGCAGGGGAACGAATTAAGTATACTCCTTACAAGTGCCATTTCTGTGTTGTCACTGGTCATTGCAATCTTTGCGTGAGATTGGTAATCAAAAAACAAAAGAACTAGACTATTTCAATTGTCTTGCAAAAGGATTTTTAACCGAGAACCGATGTAGGCAATATTTTTGCGCGGAATGTCACTGAGAATATAAAATTTTATGAGTCATACTACCTTTCCAATCTTTTTTATGGTGTTTTATTTGCGATATTAAAGTAGTAAATATTCAATAGGCACACCGTATTTTTTTAGTTTCATTCCTCCTATAAGAATTTGGTAGGTTTGGAGAAACTGGTGGGCAACTTGCAACTTTCATTGCACTTTGTGAACGTGGCGTTTACTGTGAACTACTTCTATTAGAGTTAATCATGTTCTGCCAGTCACATTCTATCGACTCCGGCTGATTGTAATTCCTTTATGCGGTAGGAAGTTAAATAGTCTACTTCTATTTAGTTAATCCGAAGGGCGTTTTCTATAATTCCTTAGACGAAAACAAAAGTTAATTTTCCCCCAAAATTTATTGTCAATGGAAGAGAGACCAAAGAAATAAGAACACTCATTCACTGCTCCATTCATCATCTACTCTGCACGGAAAGAATGAAACATTATAATCAGAACTTTAACTACCATTTGTCTATGCTATTCTCTTGCTATTCTCCTCTCCAAGGAAGTAAATTAATTGCATCTCGCCCGCGGCAAAAGCATCGGGAGAAAGTACAGTATTTTCGTTTGCTGCGCGGCTCCATGATTATAAATTGTTTTGTATATATACTACAATACTTGGAGAAAACTACAGGTTGATCTATCTAACATAGAAAAATAACTATATACTAAAAATAATTACGATGAGACAAACTAATTATAATAAAATAAAAATAACATAAACGGTACTCTGCACTACAACTGTTACACTTGCTACAGGTCGCATAAATACTGTTAGGAATACAAAAATATGATTTATAAAGTACAATTTTTTCACCATTCCTTTAGCAGAGGTATGAGCAGAATGTAAACTACCGTTACCGCTTCGAATATCACTTTATCTTTCGGTCACATCAATATCATGTTCTTATTTTATACATAACCGATGAAGCACGGTAGTTACATTGTTGTAATGCAAACACGAAATACTAATTATTGATGCATTGCCCAATAAGATAGATATAGCATTTTACAAAGGAAATCGAATACCCCCTTCGCGCACATAATCTAATTTGTGTCTTTTGCTTTAATGAGTATACTCTAGTTTAAATCTTCTATGCAAAAAGGAAGTTTTGAATATCCCCAAATTACTTTTGCTCATGTGCTGAGAGCGGTAGCTATTCAAAGCGACATTGCTTTGCAATACTTTGAAAATATGCGGAAGAAAAGCATTTGTCCTTTGCTTCAAGTAATTCCAATTCCTTAAGTAGCAATTTGCTAATATGATAAAAGACATCAAAAAAGTATTGCTTTACTATCTCTTATGAGATGCTGATTTTTCATAATGCGTTTTTCAGTTTAGGAGAGGGAGGGGGTGTAAGTTGAAGCACATATGGCAATTCTGCAGCTACACAAATCCAGTTCATTAAGCATTGTATAAAGTGTTTTATCGAAAGCGAGAAAAACGCATAAATTATCACTCGGAAAAATTACTAAAGATACAATATTTCTTATCGAAAAAATTAAAATATTCTAAAAATGAAAAAATTTAGAGAAAAATGTAAAAACCAAGTATTAAAGAATGGTGAGCGCCCTCTCGTATGCTACTTCCCGCTTGCAGTCTTTTTATCATAGGCTTGTCCGTGCCATTACTACTTGTGGCATTAATTTTCTCTTGCAACTATGAAGGTAAAAAGTTGTAGCTGAATACCTCAGTAATAACAGTACAGCAGCGCGTTACTTTTTCCCAAACCCTAGCCAAAAAAGAGAGTAAGTACATTACCAACAAAGGCAAAGAATGACATAAGAATAAAATACTGCATGGTTGTATATTATTATGTACAATATCGCTTAAGCACAGTTATGTACGAAATCAAAAAAGCGAGGAATATCTCTTTCAAAAGAATTTTACTGCTGCTCATACTCAGAGTTTTTGTGATCCGTAGACGCCTGCAACGGTTACACTGCTGTCATCGTTATATCAATTTGTGATTATATACTATCTTTGTAACTAGCCAGTGTATTCATTTACATTTACAAAATTGTTATACTGTTACGCTGTTTAATCACGAAAGAGTATGATGCGATTAGCGTTATAAGTATCAAAAGTTAGAAAGCATGTACAATGCAAGAATGAGTAGATGGATGCATAATGTCAAATATCCATTTAAGATAAATCATTGCTTAAGTAGTATTTTCCTTTTAATTATACTCATAATTAATTTTCACTCGTTTACAAATCAGTTTTTACTCATTCTATGCAAAGTTCTAATTTGGACACATGCTTCTCCAAAAATAATATTTTTATTCCTGTACATTTACTCTTTTCTAATTAAACGCTTCTGCATACAGATAAACTTTATCATAAGGGTGTATGACATAACGTGTGCAATGGGAGATGCAGTAGTAATTTTCCGCTGCTAAAAGCGTTGTACCGAATTGCTAGAAGATTCACCTGGTAACTTGTCTGCATGTGAAGTATCCAGTCAAAACATTAAAACATTCTATGAATACAAGTATATTTTATGTTCGATTCTAATTGCAATGATATGAAATTGTCCGAGCTAACTTAGTAGCTGTCAAAAGGTAGAGAATAAAACCTCTTGGTAACGTGCGCATCGAATTGTCGTATACCTAGCAGAGCAGTATGCTAACGATATGAAAACGACTCTTGCATCAAGTAGCGTCAGTCAAAATGAACTCGCTTTTTAATTTTAACTCATAAAGATATAGAAATACTTCGAATAAGCTTTTCCCCCAATTAGTATATTTAAGTTAAAGTATGTTTGGGTATTTCTGTTATTCGTAAAATGCATCGTCTCACGATTACTCAGAATACAATTAGATCATCGATCACTTTTGAAAAAGTAAGTTCAGTCTAGCAAATTGTCACATACAAAAAGCACCTATTCACCATATTTGACATAGTATCTATAAGCTTGCAATGAATGGGCCTAGACTAAAGCGTTCGACTCTGCTACACTTTTCAACGCGTTAGCTGCAGCTTCTGAAACTGCAAGGTTTGAATCATTTGCATGAACCGATAAGGATTTTACAGCTAATGCAATTGATTTTGTGTTGTTTCTGTAAGCTTGGGGAAGAGCTGAACACATTTTACTAATAGTATTACATGCGGCTACACGGACATCGTCTTCTGCGTCGTCGAGTCGTTTGAAAAGTTCTGGAGACAGCTCATCGATAAAACTGGTGAGGTCAACATTGCTGAAGTAATTCTAATTAAAGCACACGAAACGATTTTTAAGAGCATAGTCTGTAGCAGTTGTTACAGTGGATGTAAAAGAAACACAACGGATATTTTTTAACGTTACAGCTCGAAAGTATTCCTTCCACATCAGCTTGCACTGACCGTTTGTTTGCAATCTAGAAGTGCGGAGGTTACATAACATGCCATTTCTCTGTTTCCTGGAGCCCAATCGTCATTTATTGCTCCTTTGATTGCAGCAACAACATTGTGACACATTTTGCAACAATCAAAGTCCGAATTATAATCTGTGCCAGCAGATAAACCCGTTTCTTCTATTGCTTTTTGTTTTGACAAGGCATTAAGAAGTCTTTCAAGACAAAGTAGGGCTGCTTTCCTAACTGTTGCATTCGCCTCGCCAGGACGCCATATGCAATTCGGTAAAATAATTTTTGACAAGATCGATTGAACATTTGAACTGTAGTTTGAATGTGCACGCCAGCTTGTTGCAAGAATGAAAAAGGTGAAATACCCACCAGCGAGTGTGGAAAGTACTACCATATCGCAAAGTAGCTTTAATGTCGAAGTTATTCGTTCTCCTTACCTGATCAGCAGGGCAAGGTCTTTGTTTGTGCACAAATCAAAGGTAATGCTGAGTATTTCAAGTCGCTCCATTATGGATGCGTGCTCTGCATCTGCTTTCATGCTTAACATTGATATCAGTATTGGGGCATATGCTTCTATGATAGATGGCTTAACTAGCCCGAGACTCATTTTTAAGCTATATCTGAATTCTTCTGCGGTCCAAAGCCTCTCAGAATTGCTATTTTCAAAAATAAAAAGGAGATATTCTGTGAAAAGAGCTTCTATATTTGTGCTGGTGTATGTTGACAATTTTTCCATCTGGAATAGAAAATGAAAAGTATGTACAAGCAATTACGATGCAGGAAACCGATTGAGTTCACCGAAAACTTGCAAATTGTACTTTTTAAGATAAAGTAGTGTAATTAATATTGCTTAATTTCAGCCGACCGCACAAAATACTTGATTTTTCTTCGTAGGTTCAAAGAGAAAACTTAATTGTAGTAGTATTGTCAGCAATGCGAGGCGCTCACTTTCACAATGCTGTTGAAAAGTTTCGATCAGACAATTTAATAGGCAGAAACAGAGCTCATAATGAAAATATTCTGCTTCTGCAAAAATTGCATGTACCAGAAATTCCACTACTCTCACACACAACCAAACTTCAGCCTTGGTTGGATTACATATTTCAGGCCGAGCGTGCAGCAATTCCTTTAGCAGAAAAGGTGACTTTCGCAAATGCACAAAGTCTTGAACACTGTGGGTCATCGGGTTCCCACGAAAGATGCTTGTAAGTGCAACAAGAATCGCCTTGTATCTATCTTGTGATGATACGACCACCTGTCGCGCCACTTTGGTTCTCTCGCCAGACGTTCGGCAATTTTTGTTTTCATTGCAATCAGCTGAAAAAAAACATCGGATCCAAGAGCAATGTAGTAATCTTTAGACAAAAAAAAGTGAGACACACGTATATAGGAAGGAGTTGTTTCGATTTACACTATGCTTTGCACTACCATTTAGCGTCATATCTATGAAGGTTTCGACATGATCGAAAAGTCCCAAATGAGTGGCGAAAAGTGACAAGCATTTTACTGGGGTTTTCAACAGTCCTATAAGCTGGAGACATTCGCTTATGTAATTTTTAGGGTGGTAACTCTCCGAGTATATTTGAGGTAACCTAGAGTTTTCAAGGCTGTGATAATCGAATACTGCCATACTTTTCTTAGGGACTTTATGGTGTGGTTCATTGCATAAAAGACTGAAGTCGAGGTAATTATTAGATATTTCTATAGCATCGTATAAATGAAGCAAAATTTTGTCCAAATAATGCTGTAATTCTGGTTGGAGAAGCAGAAGTGCGCAAAGTACTTTGAGTGCAGTTGCGCAACTTTTTAGTGACCGTGGAATTATCTTGCTCAAAACCTTAAAATAGGAAAATCGAACCTACGCCATTCTTTGTTATTATAACATTGCTATCTCATAGGTATAGAGCTTGAAGAAGTGACAAATAATTGTATTGATACAAACTAGTACAGTTGAAGATTTGGGGGAGAAATTTTTGAATGACAAAATGTACTTTACCTGTGGAATAAGATCTTCCAAAAACATTGAAAGGCATTGTATCTGACAGCCATTTGCAACTGCATTATAAAGACAAACATGAAAAAGTTCTAAATAGCGTAACAGCAAATACGAAAAGAGACTTTAAACTGGACAAACTATTGCTAAAATGCAAGGATGTAGTACAATCACTAATTCAAATGCATTGAATAACAATTCCTGTCCTTTAAGCTAGGTGTCACAGGAGTTACCATTTTAACAATATTGTTGGGTTATCTTTGCAACAACTCAATTCAAAAATGAAATCACATATTGGAAAAACTTTTAGCTCATAACAGGGAATACTTAAAAGAAAATATGCACGAAAAAGTATTGGTTGCTGACCGTGGATGTTATTCCTTGCAATACACCATGCTGTAAAATTCTGCAAAAACATTCGATTAATGAGGAAATCAAAGTTGAAGCCATATATTTAATCTAGATAAGCATGAACAATATATTGCAATATTACCTATGCATAAAAATCGAGAAACGTTGATGACATGCTATGATGGCAAAGTACTGCATCCACAGGGAAGATTACCTGCAGCGACTCAGCAGCAATTTTTTGAACTTCAAAATCAGCGTCGATGAATCCGGCCATAACAATGTAGAGAAGCTGCACTTGGCAATTTCTACAGAATACATTGCATTCGGCTTTTAGGAGTGCTGTTGCAGTCAAACAAAGTTGCTTTCTGTAACATGAGATATTATTTTAAAGTACATGCTTCAGGTTGGAGCAAAAGCTCTTTTTACTCGATGTAGATAGTATATATCCCGACCACAAAGGGATTACCTAGATTGTCTATAGCTCATGGTACACAATTACTATAATTATACAACGTATTTATTTTAAATTCCGAATGAAATAGTATTTCTTATATGTGCATTTCCAAAGTATTTTATGAAAATAAAAAACTGGCAATTTCGGTTTCTGCTCCTCTACATGACCGTCTCAAAAATGGTATAGATTGTATTCCTCGTATCTTTTCATTATGAGAAAGATACTACGTGATAAATTCATATCGCAGAAAAGTTTATAGAGCCACTGCGTAGAAGTTCGAAACATACCTGCAAGCTATCGTATCATCTTCACAAACAATCAACAATGCTCCAGCCGCCCTATGAGAGCAATGAGCAGATTCGTGGCTATGTAGAAATGGTAGGTACAACGTTTCCAATGTTAACTGCGAGCATTAATTATAGAACATGTAAATATACTTTTTTGGTGGCAATTATATAGCTAGGTTTTGCAACACAGAGCAGCTAAGTAGTCTTTCTTAGGAACCTCTACAAAATAAAGCTCACTTCTCTAATTTTCCATTGTCGGTGCGTAATATTTCTGAGTAATCCAGCAACAATATCACAGAGCAGCTGGGTAAAGGAAAAAGGATGAATAGAACTGCAAATTTGTTTACAACAAGAGGCTTATACTCAGCATTTTGATTGCTCCTTTTTATTTAAAAAAACTTCTAAGTTATAAGTAATAATAATATAACAGTAGATGCATCTAGGGTTGTACCAAGGAATTATTTAGACCCAACAATCTGCTTTAAATCTATTATGCCAGCACGTACAAAGAAAAATACCTCATTGGTCATGTTATGGCCAAAAAGAGACAAAGCTTCTTTTATTACTGCTGTGGCTCTTTTCAAAATTTCAGGGCAATCATCTGTCAAGGAATTGATTGATAATCTTGTAAGTTCTATGAAGTAGTTTCTGTAGTCTGCACAATCCTTGGCATCGAGATAAGATATTCCCTATACATATAGACAAGAAGTTAAAATGAAAAATAGAAATGAATTAAATCGATTACATTCACTTATATTGAATGATAGGGCAGCTACTTTAATTAATGAACTAATTAGTTTTGCAAAGCATTTATCTGGTTTTCATTTGCCCCCGTCCATGATACACGTGTAGATATACAGTAAAGCGGAGGGAAAGTTCGAGGATACACACTCACCGCCTTGTATCGTCGTTGCGTATACACGACAAATTCTAGTAGTAGCTGAAGAAGCTCCTCGCTACCACGTAGCGTAAGTCTGTTTTTCATTAAATTAGTGGTGCTTTTTAAAATATGACCGGCTATGCTTTTTGAAATAGATACGTGAGTTGGCAGCTTTTTTAAGGTTACGTCATGATTGAAAAATTCCTCATCACTAAGAAAGTTCGCTCCAACTTGGAGTAAATTTAGGGCCAGTTCCGTGCATATCTCAGCCTTTTCTTCGTTCATCAGACGTATTAACGGAGCAAATAATATAGAAAAGAAGCTTTGCGCTGCATCCTTCACCGAAATTTTTTTTTTTAATATTGTGCCATGGCCACAAGCATGTATTAAAAAGGTAGGTGCAAAAGAAGCAACCTCAGCAAGACTGACGTCGTCCCTTTCGCTGATTCCACCTTCCGGTTCTTGGTACTTTTTCATTGGTTGCATGTTACTGTCGCTGTCTTTTTGTTTTTGATTTCTTCTCCTTTTATCTTCACTAACATGCACATTGAAGTGATTAGCGTCTCTAGTGGATGCATGTTCATGTATAGATCGAAATAGGGATAGAAGTCTCCGTAAAGCATTTAATCTATTACGCTTGATTCCATCATTTAATCTATTTGAATTTGTTGCGCATTCTTCCAAAAAATTTAGCTGATTGCTGTCACTGCTTTGCATGTATTCAAAATGTTCACATTTAGAGTATACTTGATCTACTGTGCAGCTATTAGAAGTGCTGCTTTTTTCAGATCTGCTGACAATTTCAGGAGTTTGCATCCCTGGTCTTGATGAATGTGATAGAAAAACCGACTTGAAAGTTCATTAAGCGAGAGTAAAGATGTAAACGCTTTAACAAGAAATGCATATTTATAAAACAATCCTTTGTTTAAATGACACAGAGAAGATTAGGCAGCAGAAAATAGTAATAATTGAAAATGAATCATTCATGTCCTTTTAATAAGGATCTTTTTATGCTTTTCTAGGGTAATCAATTGATAGTCTGAAAGTTTACTGCTACCGAAAATGGCTAAGATAAGCACTTTCTTCTAGAAATCTAAGGGAAGATTGAGGGAGTGTTCTAATGGGATATTGTATGGCAAGAATTGTCAGAAAGCGTTAGGATATAAAAAAGGTGCGATGGTTTTTTATTCGAGATAAAGCGCTAAAGATACCAGATTTCTCATTATTAAAACAGAAAAAGCTGAAACTGTGTCAATTTTATCAAAGTTCAAGAAAATTGCTTTCTTACAAGTGCAATGACAGTAAAATTGTGAGTAATCAATAAAAAGACAAACTGCGGCCAAGAACTGTTGTAGAGCATTAAATATCTATTTACACAAGGGTTGAATAAATGTTGTGACTTGCTTGTCCGCGAAGCAACTATAAAAAATGTGTGTAAAATGAATTTAATCTTTGACGTTTCTTACTAATATTTTCTATGTTTAAATAATAGGGTTTCTACAATGTAGAGATTGAACTAGTTAATGCACTATATTAGTTATAAAATTTATATTTAAGAATCAAGGGTTTTTACATTCACAAGCGGAACAGCTAACCAATCACACTTTTACTAAGTTAAGCCAGTATAGGGAATGACATAGGTAATAGCTGACTGCAATAGCAAGCTGAAAGATATTATTTTGGCTACTGGGTACGAACGGTGAATATTTATATGGAAACTCTTACAAACATCACACGTAAAGTCTGCTTTTCACAAGATCAATTACTGAGGAAAACAATGCATCATTAGCCGTTGTATCGCAAATTTTCTCGTAGTTTCGTTGATTGTATTGACTTTTTTAGAAATGTAAAGACTTGTGCAGAAAATTTAGACAGAAGGAATTTCCTTAGATATTATCTGGAAATAGTGTCTAATTTATATATATCTTTATCCTATAATTTCTTTTTGACAAGAAAGCAAGGGTAACTGAATATTACAAGTGCATGCCCCCAATTTATTCAGATAGTTTTTTTTTATTCGCCATAGCCTGTTTATCGACGATGCATATACATACTTCAAAAGAAATTTTTTTTTGATTTATATATAGATTGATGCTTTCATCATTGCTTACGTTACTCACGTGTAAAGTGTGG
The DNA here is from genome assembly GCA_015476325.1 of Cardiosporidium cionae. NCBI lineage: Eukaryota > Apicomplexa > Aconoidasida > Nephromycida > Cardiosporidium > Cardiosporidium cionae. The sequence goes on from JADAQX010000622.1 coordinate 30,118, forward strand.
CTGTAATAATATTCAACCAAAATTTGAAGAAGAAATGTGCAGTTTCAACTTCAAATACTTCCTGGCCATTCTCTTAAAGAATTCGAAGAGATAAGATAGCCTGTAATAATGATGGCACTGCTACTCTAATGGTTTGATATGATGTTTCTCATCAACGAACTCATGGGAAGGAATAAGTTCCTATTGAAATCATTTTGAACATTTTTTCCCATGGTATAAAGGTAAAAACTGCTTAAAATGGCAAAAAATAAGTTGTAAGAAAAAGACAATACAAAAACAAAAAAACTACCACACGTTGTAAGCAATACCAATGAGCTTAAATTTTTCTATACTGTATTCATAAACAGAAGTTTTTCCATGAATATTAAAGGCATTAAAAAATAAATTAAGTCCATCTTATTTCATTTACGTAAGAATGGGAAATAGGTGGAAAGTATGCTAGCTGACTAATACTAAATTTGCGGCATTTTTAATATGACGTTTATCTTATACTTCAATTGGCATTTACCAAATCGGAAATTTGAAATGTTGGTTTATTTAAATAAAAAGGAAGCTCCTATCGAGTAATGCTGTTAAACCCCAAAAAAGTTTCTTTACTGATACTTCTACTGATTTCAACACAGTAAAGGAAGATTGGATTTTTGTATTATGCTTTTGTCTAATAAAAACCAGAATAAGGGACTGATATGTGTTTTGAAAGCCTTTAGTTGTGTAAATGTCCATGCAAAACATAAGTTTAATTTTTTCAATGTACAGAGCATTTTTCTTCGCTTCAAAAATAGAATGTGACAGTCATTATGTCCAGATATGTAATTTTGAGGAAGCGTGCGCCATTCATGTCCTAGCGCAATTTGCAGGAATAAAAATGTTTGCCCATTTTCTTCAAGGGAAGTGATAGGATCAGTGCAATAATTTTGCCCCCATTCACTGGCCTCGACTTTGAGGCTAAACATACATAATTTTCTCTATAT